>JABUQX010016087.1:0-5000 GCA_015478945.1 Trachelipus rathkii | reverse complement strand
CTCTCTCTCCCTCAAACGTGCATAATGGTCAGAGACAAAATATTTTGTTATCGTAAAGTCGAAAAGTTTTGTACACTAATATAATGTTTTTGATTAAAAGAACAAAACTACTTTCCTTATTTTTCCTTTAGCTATATGACTCGAATAGAATTTATAAACAACTGGCATGCACCAAAGCTATAGTATATATATATATATATATATATATATATATATATATATATATATATATATATATTATAACTAATATATATATATATATATATATATATATAATATATACTATAATATATAATATAATAATATATATGAGGAGAGAGAAGTTAAGGACCAAGGAGAGTCTGCTAAACGACTATAAAAGTATATTCATTTGCAATTTTAAGTTGGGCTGGACCATTCCTTTGAACTTCCCGTTCAATGGTTCATCCATTTTTCGCCACACTTCGACCTTTCACAAGAAGGACTTTCAGACGTGCCCAGTAGACACTCTGCGGCATTTCCTTCACGTACCACAAATACTACACTTTACACACTTTGTTTTTACAATTTTATTATTCACAAGATTTGTTTTAGTCTATAATGTGTCATGACGATGACATCCAAAGATTTCCTCTCATCTATTACTCATCCTCTCATCATATGCTTGATTACACTAAGGAACCTACGACTTTTTCAAATTCATTGTCTTCTTTCAATAACTTTTGCAGCATTAGGGATATTGTTCTAATTTTCCCTTTGATGAACAGCGTCTTTCTTCCACTGGACCTCATACCTTGTTCTTTGCGAAAATTTAGGTGTGTGAATGCCCGACAGCCAATTTACTTCCTATACCCTCAATTTTCACCGAAAGTGATATTGTTCGCATGTGCATTACAAAGCTATTTCTAGTGTTATTAATTTGTAATCTTTGAATATGCTATCATATGGATTTGACTTCCTTGCCTGTCTTCGTCTAAATATGTATGTTCTGTTTATTTGTCTCCTGTAACTATACTAATTATTCTAAATTCTGCGAATATTAAAATTCCAATTCCCAACTTCAACATACTCTCTACATAATTTCTCTTATCTCTGACATTATCACTGGGTGGTTTCAATGTTCGCCTCCGACAATTACCCCTTTCTTGCTCTGAAGGAACAGCGAATGAAGTAACCTACCATTTCTTTATCTTTAAGAATCCTGATAACTTAGTACCTACTCGCATCCATGGGTTTTCTGGCAGTTTTGGATATGAACCTAAGATAAAAATTTTACATATCGTCCAACCCTTTTCTTAATCTGGTTTCCACCAGATACCTTTTTTTTTTTACCTCTGTTTCATCTTCTAGCTTTTCAATTCACCAGAGGAAAAGACGGAAAGAGGTCTATGGATGGTCCGTTTAAAGAAATTCGTGGAAAGGTGTAGATCCTTGGAATGGTTTACTTAAAGACAAATTTTTTTATTCATTGTTACTATGATTGTAATAGAGAAGAATTTCTAAAGAAGTATTCAAATGTTTCGGAGTCTTCTATTATGGTAATATTGTTTACAAAAATAATGGGATGCGCAGTAAATTTGAGACCTCACTGATTACTTAAGTCAGCAAAAGTAGATGCGCACATACACACACACACACACCACACACACACAACACCACCTACACACACAAAGTGGTGCATGAGATTCTTTTACAGCTGTTGAAATAAACTTTAAAAAATGTTAAGATTTTGAGTATTTTATAACATAGAAGGGAACTATCTATTAAAAATAGTCATGAAAATCGAAAAGGAAAATGTGCAGATGATATTGTAAAAAAGAGGACAAACAAGTGAAGAAAACTCATCCACACACCACACCACGCACAACACTTTATAACTATTAATCTATATATATATATATTTATAGATTATATATATATATATTATGTAATTAAATTTAGTATATATATTATATTTAAAATATCCAATTATTAACATATGATAGTAGGTATATATAGTTTATTATATATTATTGTGTGTGTGTGTGTGTGTGTGTGCTGTGTGTTGTGTGTGTTTTTTTTTGTGTTGTGTGTCGTATAAGAGCCCAACTTTCACCTTATATTCTTAACTCAAATGAAGAAAGCTCACTATGTCGTCAATTTTACTATTCTTTTGACAAAACATTCCACCTGGTTTTAAAATATTGACTTTGATAAAGAGTGGGTTTCTGTGGCGGGAGAATTGAGGATATGCTATTGAACTGCTGAGAGGAAGGCGAGGAGGAGCTTTTAGGCCCTTGTGTGAGTAGAAAAAAGGATCGAGTTATTAAATATCTATTTTTTAGCTGACTACTAGCAGCCATTTGTTGTTTTTCTACCAGATAAATTTTGCTACATTAATTAAATTTTAACATACACCCCAAACCGAGGTGTATAGGATAATATATATATATTATTAATATATTAATTATTATATATATATATATAATTATATAATTTAGTATTTATCTTTATATAATTATATATAAATATTCATATTTAATAATAAATTATTTAAAGATAATATATAATAATAGTATTATTATATATAATTTACTATAAATTATTATAATATATTATTAAATATATTATTATACTTTATTTCATTATATATGAAATAAAATATTATATATAACACATATATATATATATAATAATTTATATAAAACTATAATATATTATGATATATAATAATAATTACTATATATTCATGGCAGGTCGTGTTCCTATGATTTTCTTTGTATAGTCTAGTGACAAGTCAGGTCAACGTACTAAAATA
Source organism: Trachelipus rathkii (assembly GCA_015478945.1). Taxonomy (NCBI): domain Eukaryota; kingdom Metazoa; phylum Arthropoda; class Malacostraca; order Isopoda; family Trachelipodidae; genus Trachelipus; species Trachelipus rathkii. The sequence continues at coordinate 2,224 of JABUQX010016087.1, read as the reverse complement.
CCCCAAGATCAGACTTACTCGTCTCTGAAACTTTTATATTTATTATTTTTATTATATTTTATATTATATTATTATTATCATTATATTTATTTTATTTATTATATTATTATTATATTATTTATTAATTATTTTTATATTTTATTATTATATAGTTTTTAATATTCTTATCTTTGAATTTCAGCATTCTTTTAACATATCGCCAATATACTATTACAACCGTAAAAAATTTTAATAACTGGCTTCCAGAATAATTTACTGTTTCTTTTCTTAATAAAAATAAACTATTGATTAATACGAGTACCCAAGGTTTTGAACATACACAACAGGATGACTGGTGGAACTTTTATGGTTAAACAATTTGAGAATTATAAAAATTGATGTCATTTGATTAGCAAACCTAATAAACAGAAATTAATATTTTAAAGTGTTTAGTTAACACACGTTGACTTTTTGTTATTAATATGTTTAAAGATTAGACATTTCTTATATTTTTTAGATACTGGTTTATGTTTCTTAAGAGCAAGAATTCCCCGAGGGCGCAATTCATAGAAAAATCTTTCCTTTCTTGCTATGATGGGAAGCCCTCTTTTATTGCTGTTTATCGGATTTTTGTCGGTGTTCTTCCTTAATTGTTGAAATATTTACTCGGCTTATACTTATGCTGCGACTTTTCATGTTGAGGTATTCGTTGTGTATCCAATTAGCGGCGTATAACCGCTTTCGAACATTGAATATTTGTACACACTTTTACTACCTCACCATCCGAAGCGCTTCAGTGTAGAGAAGCACCGACTCAGTCTTCAATGGTTTATAGTAAGATCTTAAGATAAGCTTCTTCCCGTCTTTGCTTTAATATGTCTTTCCAAAATGAATTTAACTTGTTTTCTTCTCTTTCTCTGACTGAATATTATCAGTTTAGTTAACTATAAAGCCTAATCTTTTTCATGTTTCTTGATAGTAATTGCGAAATAAAATTAAAATTTAAAATGTATAAAGTAATGAGCTTATATTTATTAAATAGGAAGAAAGTATTATTGTTTATCAATTCCTTTGTTTTCTTTTAAATTTCTAAACTAAAAAGGTCCAATTAATATTATTTATATTATTAATTTTATATTATTATTATTATTTTATATATTTATTTATTTTTTATTATTATATTTTAATTATTATTAATAATTATTATTATTCATTATTTTTTTATTATATAATAAATTTATTTATACATTAATAAATTTTATGATTGTTATTATTATTATTATTATTTGTATTATTATTATTATTATATTTAAATTATTATTCATTATTTTATTATTATTTAAACTTTATTATTATATTATCTATTATTAAGAATTAGGAGATAATCTTAGAGGCAAATGGAAGAGATGCTATAAGCTCACTGATATTAGAGAAAAACCCCTATCTCGAGGAGTTAAATAATCAAGGGACTCTTATTGGAACCCATTGTGGAGAAACCATCTCTAGAGATTCTAGATATAGCGGTCTGTAAGAAGGAAGAGATGCCTACCCCATCCGAACGAAGGCACCTAGATCTAGTGGAATGCTAATGATGGTGATGATTGATGATGATTATGATGAATGATGATGATGAATGATGGCATTATTTGATATTTATATATATAAAATATTATATATATTATATATATTTGTTGTATATGTTCGTCTTTTTATTTATATAGATATTTTATTAATTAATATATTTACACAAATTGCTGAATATTAATATCTTAATATTATATAATTATAAAAATTATTAATTTTTGAATAATAATGAACTCATGCATAACATGAAATATTATAAAATTCATAAAATAAAGTAATATTAACTAGTATATATAATAAATATATAAATAGTAATTTGATATTCATTTAAATAAAATATATAATTATATTAAACTTATATATATATTATAAGTCATTAATTAATTTTAAATTATTTTATGTGCATAATTTTGCTTTAATTAATATTAAACATGTTTATATTCCATATAACATAGTAGTTATTTCCCTTATTAATAAATTAGCATAACAATATTTAATTCTACATTAATAGTATATATTTAATATATATTATATAATACAAATATATTATATCAATATTATATAAATATTTATATCTATGAAATTTTGCGAAAGTTTGAAGACTCTTGAAAAAAAAGCCGCGAAATATTATTCCCAGAAAGTATTATTATTTCTAAATACT
>JABUQX010016086.1:40000-43781 GCA_015478945.1 Trachelipus rathkii | reverse complement strand
TGATTAACTGATCTCTACTGATTTACTGCTTTTAGGGTATGTAAAAAGCAAAAAATTTAAGTTATAGACATAAAATGAAATAAATTTTAGGTAAAACAATGTTTTAAACAGAATAAGAAAAATAAATAAAAGTTTTTAAACAAATAATATAGATTATTTATAAAAAATAAAAATTAAAAATAAATAAAACTAAAATAAATTAAGTACAAAGTATAAATGTAAATGAAACTTATAAAATAAATTTAAATAAGTAAAATAAAAAATAAAAAAAAAGGTTTTTGTGTTAGCGTTTATTCGTTGATCTGTTGATCGATAGGTTATTTTTATGATGTTTGACAGAGATTTTTGCTAATGTCCACGTTTAATTCATAGGTTCAAAATGATTTGTTATAATTTGATATGCAAGACAACTTGATGAAGGTAGTTCCAATTCTTAGTTCAAGATGTAGGTATCTTTGATAGATTGGTCATTTTGTTAAGGCGATTTTGTTAGATAATACTGCTTAGCTGTCGCTGGGATGTTGGAAAAGTTGGGTTACATTGAGTTTTGTATGTGTTGTTAGCTACTTTACACCTTTGATAAGTATCGAACTTTGTGAATGTTAGCCGGATTATTCATACGTGAGGTAAGTTATGTCGTTGTACATTATATTCTAAGTTCAGGTTATGTTATGTAGCTTTTATTAAGTAAAAAAATTTTTTGTTTACGGTTAGCATATATTCGTAGGTCCTGTATGATAATTAGACAAAGTTATGATAAAATTTTTGTTAAATATTACAATGTTAATGTAAAATTACAATGATTATGTTAGACACTTTCTTGACAAAGTATGAAATAGGTTACGTTTTTGTTATGCTATGTTAGTACTTTACTGTTGTTAAGTGTGGAACTTTGTTGATGTTAGCTGTTTATTCGTGCTTAAGGTATGCTAGGTTTGTGTTGTACATTATATTCTTAGTTCAGGTGAGGCTATGTTAGCTTTATCTAACAGTTTATTCGTGCTTACGTTAGCATATATTCGTTGATCCGTGTATAAAACTTTATTTTTATGTTAGGTTATACAAAATATGACATGAATCAAAAGATCAATAGATCATAGATCAATAGATCAATAGATCACGAATGGGTAGGAAGAGTGGAGGGGTGGTTTGATTAACTGATTTACTGATTTACTATTTAGAGTAAAGAAGAGATTCAAATCTTTTTAGTTAAAATATGAACAGAAAAACTTTTAGTGATAACAAAATGTTTAGAAAACAAAACAAAATAAATAAAAGTTTTTTGTTATGTTATACTAAAATATGACTTGAATCAATAGATCAATAGATCAATAGATCAATAGACACGAATGGTTAGGAGGATAGAGTGGGTGGTTGGATGGTTTGATTAATTACTGCTTTAGGCGTATTGCAAAAATACAAATTTTTTTAAGTTATAAACATAAAAAGAATAAATTTTTTAGTATAAACAAAATGTTTAAGAAAACAAAACAAAATAAATTAAATTTTTATAGTAAAAACATAATGTTTTTAAAGAAAACAAAAAAAAAAATAAATTAAAAGTTTTTTGTGTTATGTTATACAAAAATATGACTGAATCAATAGATCAAATAGATCAATAGAGGATCATGGAAGGATAGGAAGGTGGCTGGAAGGCCGTTTATTTACTGATTTACGATTTACTGCTTTAAACTGATTGACTGATTTACTGCTTTAGGGTATGTAAAAATACAAATTTTTTTAAGTTATAAACATAAAAAGAATAATTTTTTAGTCAAAAACAAAATATTTAAAGAAAATTAAAACAAAATAGAATAAATTTTTATAGTAAAACATTAATGTTTAAAGAAAAACAAAAAAAAAATAAATAAAATTTGAAATGTATTGTTATACAAAATATGACTTAATCATAGATCAATAGATCAATAGATTCAATAGACAATAGATCATAGAATCAAATAAGATCATGGAAGGATGGAAGGTGGTTGGAGGGCAGTTTGATTTGACTGATTTATTGATTTACTTGCTTTACTGATTACTGATTTACTGCCTTTAAGGTATGTAAAACTGCAAATTTTTTAAGTTATAAAACATAAAATGATAAATAACTCTTAGTTAAAAACAAAATGTTTTAAGCATGTAAAACAAAATAAAATAAATTTTTATAGTTCGAGAACATAATCTTTAAACATGGCCAAGCAAAATAATAAAAGTTTTTGTTGTGTTATGTTATACAAAATATGACTTGAATCAATAGATCAATAGATCAATAGATCAATAGATCAATAGATCAATAGATCATGGAAGGTGGCTGGAAGGCAGTTTGATTTACTGATTTACTTGATTTTCCTGCCTTTACTGATTTACTGCCTTTAGGTATGTAAAACTGCAAATTTTTTTAAGTTATAAAACATAAATGAAAGAAATTTTAGTAAAAAAAAATGTTTAAAGAAAATAAAACCAAAAATAAATAAATTTTATAGTAAAAACATAATGTTTAAAGAAAACAAAAACAAAACAAGCCAAAAAAGATTCTCTCCTATGTTTTCCAAAATTTTTAGAGTATGTAAAAATGCAAATTTTTTAAAGTTATAAACAAAATAAATAAAAGTTTTTTGTGTTATGTTATACAAAATTTTAGAGTATGTAAAAATGTAAATTTTTTTAAAGTTATAAACAAAATAAATAAAAGTTTTTGAGATATGTTATACAAAATATGACTTGAATCAAAGGATAATAGATCAAATAGATCATGGAAGGGTAGGAAGGTGGCTTGGAAGTAGTTTGATTTACTGATTTACTGATTTACTGCTTTAGGGTATGTAAAAATGCAAATTTTTTAAGTTATAAACATAAAAAGAAAAAATTTTTAGTAAAAACAAAATGTTTAAAGCAAATAAAACAAAATAAATAAATTTTTATAGTAAAAACATAATGTTTAAACAAAACAAAACAAAATAAATAAAAGTTTTTGAGATATGTTATACAAAATATGACTTGAATCAATAGATCAATAGATCAATAGATCAATAGATCAATAGATCAATAGATCATGGAAGGATAGGAAGTGGCTGGAAGGGCAGTTTGATTTACTGATTTACTGATTTACTGATTTACTGATTTACTGATTTACTGATTTACTGATTTACTGATTTACTGATTTACTGATTTACTGATTTACTGATTTAGGGTATGTAAAAAAGCAAATTTTTTACGTTATAAACATACTTTAACAGAAATAAAACAAAATAAATAAAAGATTTTTTAAAAATATATAGATTCTTTTTGAATAAAAATAAATAAAACTAAAATAAATAAGTAAATAACATTAACTTTTAACAAAATATAAATAGAAACTTACAAATTTAGAAAAGCGAAATGTATATATTAAATATGAACGACCTTAGGAAATTCAAAGACATGTCGGCAATTGACTTGATATATATATATATATATATATATATATATATATATATATATATATATATATATATATATATATATTTGATTATATTATATATGTATATATATATATATATATATATATATATATATATATATATATATATATATATATTTAGTTAGTTAGTTAGTTAGTTAGTTAGTTAGTTAGTTAGTTAGTTAGTTAGTTAGTTAGTTAGTTAGTTAGTTAGTTAGTTAGTTAGTTAGTTAGTTAGTTAAGTTATTAGTTAGTTAGTTAGTTAGTAGTTAGTTAGTTAGTTAGTTAGTTAGTTAGTTTAGTTAGTAGTTAGTTAGTTAGTTAGTAGTTAGTTAGTTAGTT
>JABUQX010016086.1:15000-35000 GCA_015478945.1 Trachelipus rathkii | reverse complement strand
ATTATATAGTATTTATCATATATATATATATATAATATATATATATATATATAATATATATATATATATATATATATATATAATTATATATATATATATATATATATATATATTATATATATATATATATATTATATATATATATATATATAATACTATATTATATATATATATATATTATATATAATAATATAATATATATATATATATATATATATATATATATATATATATATATCGATAATTTCCTAAATGGTTTTAGGATTGCAGGTTAATCCTTTTTTTTTTTTTTTTTTTTTTTTTTTTTTTTTATTAATTTTTTTTTTTTTCTTGGGGGTTGTAATAAAATTGTTAAATAAAATATCCACAAAACAAATAATAAATAATAAATGTTATTAAAATATATGTTAAGTTTTTATAAAATTTCATCATTTAAAAAAGTTAAATATGCCCTTTAGCGGGTAAAATTAAAAGTAGAAAAATTTAAATGATGACGTTATTCAAACGAACGAATGTTCTAGAGTATGACACCATGCTTACAGAGTTAACAATAAAAATTTGATACTGTTCGATTATGTAAAAATTAGTTTCTGTGATGTGTTGATAAATAAAATTACTACAACCTAAAATAAAATACTAGAGATTGCCTTAAACTCTGCAGCATCACCAATTGTTTGAACGGGTTGTTTAAAAGTGACTCTAGCTTCACGATCATGGCTAAATTGTGCAAACAGGTATCCTTACGAGAGTATCACGGGCTCTCGACGCAGGTGGTTTACTTGGCTTGAGCTCGTGAAAGCCTGAAGATGCCCTGCATTGGTGAGGTCCACTCTCAAAAACAAAACAAAACAAATCAAAGGTATTCTTACTTGTAAGAGATAGCCTTAGATGGATCCGCCTAGGGTTTTTATAGTTAATGGATCAGCATAAGGTTATTATTATTGGTAGGGGTTTACTGCTTATCACAATCATAAGAACGAAGGCAAGAGTTCACTTTTCATTAACACAATTAACATTAAGTCGTTATTTTGAAATCAATATATATATATATATATATATATATATATATATATATATATATATATATATATATATATATATATATATACGGCTCTTTATATATATATATATATATATATATATATATATATATATATATATATATATATATATATATATATATGAATGAACCTAATATCTATTTTATTAATATTCGCAAAGGCGAATATTATGCTAATAATTTATTTTTGATATTTGCGAATTCGAATATTACATTTTGCCCATTTTGTGCAACTTTTTATACTAGGTATAAGTGAAATATTTCCTCATGTTTTAAAAGTTCAGTCATTAAAAATTGAATGAATACAATACATTCATTTTCCTATGTTTCCAGGATGCTGAAATAGGATTCACTGTTGCACGCATCCCACCAACCTATTTCCCCAACCTTCGCCTTTTGAAAGAGGATAACACTTCATTAATTTATAAAGTTGCTGTATAGTTGATAGCGCAATCAATAGTTGAAGTTAATTATTGAAGGTTATGCTTCAAGTTAATAATTTTTCAGCTCTCTGCAGCATTTAATCTATTACGTTTTACATGATAGATCAAATCAACTCCATTAGAAACTACGTTCCCTGGCAACATTTTGTGGCGGACAAGCAATGTAAGTCCTTGCTTCCTTGCTCACAGTGAAAGAACAGGATGCGTTTCCTCTGGCTTCCCTCACTATGCAAGAGAGACTTCTTCAAGGGAAATGAGTTTCTCTTTTGCGTACTGGTTGACGATATTTGTTTGCCTGCTCAGACAGCTGATCATCTGCAGCATCATTACTTGAATATAAAATTGCATTCATGACGTCGATGAAATTGGTGCTTGTTAATGGCTTTGAAACAACGTTTGCTCTTCTTTATATTTCTTGAACTATTTTTGATTTATATTTTTTGAATATCTTCACATTTTTGGTCGTCGCTGACTTAAAATCTCTCCATAAAAGCCGAGAATTAATTTTTTTTATTTGTTTATGGTCCAAAAACGTTGCTAAGAAATTCCAGTCATTGCTCTTTCTGAAAGAGAAACGATTTGCTAATTTCTCTCAATATCGTCGGTCTCATCCTTTTTATTCCTTGAATGGCATTGCCTAAGGATACTAAAATTCTCTTCAGAGTGGTCATGAGAGGAATGATCTCTGATTTTTTTTTGCTGATTATTATGATGACATCTTCAAAGGGTTGGAGTACACTAGCAGAGGTAGTTAGAATCGGCTGTCTTGAGATGTTAATTAATTCATTTACTTTATCATTAGAGAAACCGTGCAAGCAGTTAGATAAAGATAGTTCTTTCATCCTTATAATAATTTTCAGAGTGTTGTTCCAGCTTATTGTAACGTCAAATATTACTGAAAGTTATGGAGCTTTAATGCTGGTCTCTATTTTTTTAATTCTTTTGGAGGAATAGCCGAATGATCAAAGTGTGCTGCAATTGTCCTACATTTTGAGAGAGCTTTTCTGACTGGTGCAGTTGATAACTGACGGAGTTTGAATTATTCCGTCAAGAAAGATACCAAGCTTTTTTTTATATTGGCACCAACATCTTTCATTACACAGTGAACATTTTCTGGAGATAGGCTCTGTTTCGCCAGTATTTCAATAAATATGACACTGACATATTCACTAGTGTAACGTTCAGTTAGTGATTCTGTACACAACACAAAATTTTGGTTCTTGAAATCGTTGCATACGGCATGACTAGTCAGAGAGAACAAAAAAACTTCCGATTGAGCATCTGACCATATCCAAGCTTTGTGTGTGTGTGTGTGTTTTTTTTTAACGTTCGATATATTTGAATTTTCTATACGTTTCAAGTGTAACCTTTTTCATTATTAAAGCTGGTATTGGAGATCCATTCCTCTTTTATTCTATTTCTATTCTACCTTTTCTTTGTATTTGTTCTTAAATGGTTTCTTAAACCAGATGTCGATCTTCCTTCAGAGAATAATTACGATTCCAAAGTGTACGCTTTGCGATGTCTTTGGAAACAATATCGAAGTAATCCCAAACCATATTTTGTGAGGATGTCATTGGGCAATTGCTTCAACAGTTAATTTCGAGCATATATACCCATACGTGTGTAAGTCTATCAATATTGTTCGAGTACGAGTGTGACGTAAATAATTTCAAAAAGACTTCAAAACGGTATATAGTCAGCTCAATCTACTTAATTTATTACAAATGTCGCAAATTTATCAAATAAGTCCCATCGGACAATTTTATATTCGCACTGCATCGCACTCATTTGCATTCGCATTCACATTCGCATTCGCATTCGCATGTGTCCGAGTGCGATAATTTATTTCTAATATTCGCGAATGTGAATGAGAATATTTTTTTTTAAATATCTGATAATGCAAAAATTGAAAATTATGCGAATATTCAGTCTCTCTCTCTCTCTCTCTCTCTCTATATATATATATATATATATATATATATATATATATATATATATATATATATATATATATATATATATCTCTTTATTTAAATATATATACATATATATATATATATATATATATATATATATAATATATATATATATATATATATCTATATATATATATATATATATATATATATATATATATATATATATATATATAATATATATATCTTATATATATATATAAATATATATATATAATATATATATATATATATATATATATATATATATATATATATATATATATATATATATATATATATATAATGTATATATATATATATATATATATATATATATATAATATATATATATATATATATAATATATATACTTATATATATAATAATAAATATATATATATATATATATATATAATATAATAATATAAAACATATATATATAATATATGTAATAATATGTATATATATATATATATATATATATATATATATAATATATATATATATAATAACATACTAGCCAACAATTTTTATATATAATAATATATATATATATATATAATAAATATATATATATATATGTAATAATATATATATATATATATATATATAATATATATATATATATATGTAATAATATGTATAATAATAATAATATAATAATAATATAATATAACAATATGTAAACTCTCATAAAAGGCAATATATAATTATTTATTCTGCAAATAATGCAACTCATCATTATTTGTCAAGCATACCTATTCAATACAACTCCATTATTCTTCTCAATCAGTTCAGTTAGTTTACATATACGGTATAAAGGTGCATTTCATCTTATTCATATATTTTTAATAAATCCTTTGAAATAAAGATTATGCTGACATTTCATTTAATTGGAAATAAATATTAGTTAAACTCTCACTTGAACTATAAATATCACAAGACTAGAACCTCGCATCCTAGTGTTGGAAACGAAGGAGACCATGAAAATTTATTTCAGGCCTTGAAGGATTCTATGAAAATGATCTTCAGAAAGGATTCTATGATGATAAAATTCAGAAAGAATTATATGGCATTAAATTTCAGAAAGGATTCTATGACACTGAACTAGAAAAGAGGATTTTTAACAAATAAACTCAGAAGAAGTTCTATGCTGATAAACTTCAGAAAGGATTCTACGGCGATAACCTTAAGAAAGGATTCTGTGACAATAAACTTCAGAAAGGATTTTACTATAAAGTTCAGAAAAGATTTTGTAACGATAAACTTTAGAAAGGATTCTATGATAAAAAACTTTAGAAAGGATTCTATGACAATAAACTTCAGAAAGGATTCTATGACAAGTTTCAGAAAGGATTCTACGGCGATAACCTTAAGAAAGGATTCTGTGACAATAAACTTCAGAAAGGATTTTACTATAAACTTCAGAAAGGATTCTATTAAATAAACTTCAGAAAGGATTCTATGACAAATTTCAGAAAGGATTCTATGAATAATAAACTTCATAGAGGATTCTATGTCGATAAACTTCAGAAAGGATTCTATGACAATAAACTTCAGAAAGGATTCTATGGTAACAAACTTCAGAAGGATTCTGTGACAATAAATTTCAGAAACGATTCTATGACAAACTTCAGAAAGGAATCTTTGAATAAACTTCAGAAAGGATTCTATGACGATAAACTTCAGAAAGGATTCTATGACAATAAACTTCAGAAACCTATCATTGACAATATACTTCAGAAAGGATTCTATGACAATAAACTTCAGAAAGGATTCTATGACAATAAACTTCAGAAAGGATTCTATCACAAAGGCCATCCCTAAAGTTTATGCATGTTTAAACAGCTCGCTCGCCTCTAACAAGTAATGACAACAATAAACAATAATGATAGAACTCTTGATAGATAAGTGATGGAATCAAAAGAAATAGTTATAAGGCAATTGGGGAATAATGATTATGATTAGAAATTTTAATGCTATTAAAGAGTATTTTCACTATGCAGAACCTCTCAAATGTGAATTTTATATCTTTGGTATTTGTTTGAGCTCTTGTATTTAATTAAGATTTCAATTATTTTTAGAAAAGTTATTTGCCGTTTCTGAAAAGAATATAGCATTTTAATTATTTTAAAGATAAAACTTTTTATTTGAACTTTAAGCTAAACAGGTGATTGCGAAAGTAAAATTGGTTAAGGAAAGAGTAAGAGATCGGAACCATGTGGTTTGTATGGTAGATTTCGGTTCTAATTGTGGTGTCGGATGCAGGGAATAACTCCGATTTAATATGAAAAAAAAATCCAGCATTCGTTTTTATTTCTTGGTTTGATTTTTTTTAATATTTGCAAATCAGCATTATTTTTTATTCATACAAAAAAAATATACAGTCGGGGAAATATGTTCGTTTCCAAATAAGTGAACATATAACCTACATATATTACACAATTTTAGAAAGCAAAACTTCATTTTCACTTTGATGGCATTCACACAAGTAATATGAAAGTCTCAAAGCTAAAAATGACATTTATCTTGCAAATTTTGTGGAGATATTTAGGCTTTAAATTCTCTTCCTGGGGAACGAACCTATTACATGGACTTGTAAAGAAAACAATTGCCACTAACTCTATTTATCCCTCTTCGGCAAATGCTTCTCTTATAATCTAGCAACTAATTGAACCATAATCTCTCTCTCTCTCTCTCTCTCTCTCTCTCTCTCTCTCTCTCTCTCTCTCTCTCTCTCTCTCTCTCTCTCTCTCTCTCTCTCTCTCTCTCTCTCTCTCTCTCTCTCTCTCCACTTCACTTCATAGGAAGAGAGAGAAAGAAGAGATTATACTTGAATTAGTTGATAATTTATAACTATTTGGACCATAATCTCTCCTCTTCCTTTCTATTTACTTCATTATAAAAGAGAAAGAAGAGATTATGGTCAAATTAGTTGTCTAATTAATAACTAATTATACCATAATTCTTCACTCTTCCTATACTTCATGAGTGAGAGTGAGTGAAATTAGTGAGGTGAGTGAAAGTGAGTGAGCATTAGTGGTATATGAGACAAATTGGATTGCTAATTTATAACTAATTGGATCATAATCTCTTCACTATTCTATATACTTCGTGTAAAACCTGAATATGAGAATAATATATATGTTCATTATAAAAAAGTTAGTTGAATTTCTGAAATATATATATATATATATATATATATATATAAATATAACATATATATATACCAACAACCTATATATATATATATATATATATATAATATATATATATATATATATATCTTTCTTCATATATATAAATATATATATATATATATATATATATATATATATATATATATATATATATTTATATAATATTAAAATACAACATATATATATATATATATATATATATATATATATATATATATATATATATATATATATATCCAAAGAGTTCCTTAATTTCCGCAACCTTCTCGGTCTTCTCTCTAATTCAAACACAATTCTCTTTTTCCCCTTTCACTGAAGTCATAATTCTTGGTGATTTCAACTTTTATCACCTCAATGGGTCTTTCTAATTCACAGATGCAGCAAGGTGAACTTGCCTGCTATATCTCTATCCAGAATGAAATCGAGCAGTTGGTACAACTCCCTACTTGTATCCTTTATTGACTTGAATATGAACCAAACCTTCTAGGCCTTTTCTTAGCTACCAATAGTTCTCCTTATTCTGTTTAACTCTTTCCTCCTTTGGTTTCCTCCGATCACCTTCTTGTCTTCGTATCCTCTTCTCTCTCTCTTAAAGTCTTCTGCAGGAAAGACCCCCGCCTACGGAGAAAAAACCTTTTTGGCACATCGGTGCTGCAAACTGGTCGAACCTGAGGTATAGCGTTTTTGATTTTCTTTGGAATGACTATTGCCTTGGTGGGCCTTGGTGGGAGGGGGGCGGGGTCCCTCAGATTGTGAAGAGAGCATAACAAAGGTGGTTCTCTCCCTGGCATGGAGGAGTACATTTCAAATTCTTTCCTTTCAACTAAGCCTAACAAACCTTTGTTTAACACTGCCTCCTCTCGTGCTATTCAATGCAGGGACGCTACCGTCTTCAAACATTAAAAACTCATGCAACTTTGATTTTATTCCGGAATTGTGTAAAATCTATTCTCTGCGACACTAAAATCTTTCTCTGTAGAAAATGCAATAACCTTTCTGGTTCCTCCTTTTCACGTTTTTTTTTCTTTTTCTTTTTTTTTGGGGGGGGGGGTTCAGGGGTGTATTTTCCATAAAATTTCAACTCCATCTTTGCTTCTTCCCATTTCCCTCCTCTGGTATTTTCCGACAGCACAAATGCCGTTTTAAATTCCGTTAAAGCTGAAAACTTCGTTCCAGCCTTTCACTCTAATTCGATATACCTCCTTCTCAACCCCTTCCAGTTTATTTTTCCTTAACAAAATCATTTCTTCTAAAGACTATATTTCCTCTTTCTCTGATTTTAACACTATGAGGGAATACGGTCCTGAGAGTATTCCTCCTGTGGTACTTAAAACTTGTTCTTCCGAGCATGCACACTATCTTGGTAAACTATTTTGTCTCCGTCAATCTACTTCCTCCTTCCCTTCCTGCTGGAAACTTCCGTTTCTTCAACCTGTGTCAAAAAATGGGGATCATTCACAACCCTCCAACTATCGTTCCTATAGCTCTAACCTCCGTTCTTTCTTTCTAAAGTTTTCTTATTTATCCATCACAAAGAGATTTGGAAACCACTCAATTCTTCCAATCTTATCACTAATATCAAGGGGGACTCAAATGGTAGACAGGAAAATGGGTCGACAGGAAAAATGGTCGACATAATATCAAAAAAATTTCCTCTACAGCCCACCGCAGGCGTTAGGATAGGTTAGGTTAGGTTAGGTTAGGTTAGGTTAGGTTAGGTTAGGTTAGGTTAGGTTAGGTTAGGTTAAGTTAAGTTAAGTTAAGTTAAGTTAAGTTAAGTTAAGTTAAGTTAAGTTAAGTTAAGTTAAGTTAAGTTAAGTTAAGTTAAGTTAGGTTAGGTTAGGTTAGGTTAGGTTAGGTTAGGTTAGGTTAGGTTAGGTTAGGTTAGGTTAGGTTAGGTTAGGTTAGGTTAGGTTAGGTTAAGTTAGGCTAGGTTAGGTTAGGCTAGGTTAGGTAAGGTTAGGTTAGGTTAGGTTAGGTTAGGTTAGGTTAGGTTAAGTTTGGTTAGATTCATTAGAGAAACTCTAAATAAACAGATATTTTTTTTTTTACAAATGTTAACCCATTTTCCTGCCCACCATTTGGGTAGAGGTCAATATCAAGTATGTCTTTCGTAAGAAACGTTCGACAGGTGATCTTCTTTCTCTTCTATCTGATACTTGGACATGAGCATTTCGACATTTCGGTGAATCTCTTGCAGTGGCTCTAGACAAATCGAGGGTCTTCAATAGAGTCTCACACAGAGGATTGATTTCTAAACTTCCATCCTTATGTATCTATCCTTCTCTCTGTTACCTTCACTTTGATTTTCATTCCGTTCTTTCTATAGGAGCAGTTGCAGAAGATCAATTTTTCCTTTTAATCAATAAATAATAGTGTTCCCTTGTGTTCTGTTCTATCTCCAACTTTTTTTTCTAATTTTCAGTTAATGACGACATTCTCTACAAAACTTCACCAGATCTCCCACTTCTATGCCATCGAGTCCTCCCTTCTTTACTTCTTGGTTTGAAAGATGTGTGCACAGCACGCAAAGTACCCATATGCTAGGAGGACTGATCCTTTAATGTTGCTCTCTGATCTACTAATTTTTAGTGGGACATAGGAGAGCATGGTTGTTATCAATGCAACAAAAACTCGGTTCCTTAATCTTCCTGCTTCACAATCTTCCAAACAACACAACTATAACATCATTCTAAAACACACAATTCAAACCTTTCTCTATCCTTAATACTCTTGGATTACTTTACCTTTACTTCCCCTTCTAAACAAGCTTCGAAGAGGTTGGGTATTCTGAGCCCCCTTCGGAATTTATTCACACCACCTTAGTTGCTTGTTCTTCATAGGGGTTTCATTCGTGCTTGTATGGAAAATACCTCAAACATCTGGTGGTTCCACCCCCACAATAGCTTTCTTGAATGGTTGAGTCAAGTTTTGGTCTTATCAGCTCTCTCTCTCTCTCTCTCTCTCTCTCTCTCTCTCTCTCTCTCTCTCTCTCTCTCTCTCTCTCTCTCTCTCTCTCTCTCTCTCTCTCTCTCTCCACTACTCTCTCTCTCTTTCTTGACTCTCTCACTAGCACTCGCTCCAGCCTCTTTCTATCCACCGAATTGTTATTACAATGGACACTGCTTTATTGAACTCTCCAATCGCATACCTCCTCCATTCAGAAAGGCTCTTGCCACAAGCCTTTCTACACAGTCTCATCCTTTCTCTTTCCATCTCTCTACGGTAAGACTTATGATATGCTCACTCTGATAGCCAGCACTCCCTTACGGCAAAGAGTCAGGGACAAACTCCCTTTATTTCTATTTACCTAACTGCCTATGACTTGCACACTTTCAAACTCAGTGGTATCGGGGCATATCGGCCTTTGAATTGGACCTGGCTTGGGAATTTCACCTAACTCTGGTGAGAAATTTGGGAGACCTGACTTTGCCACACCAGATGATATATATATATATATATATATATATATATATATATATATATATATATATATATATATATATATATATATATATATATATATATATATATATATATATATATATATATATATATAAATATATATATATATATATATATATATATATACTGCTATATATATATTTTTTTGAGTTAGTGTACAGGACCACCACGACACAAGAAGCAGCCACACTGGGCTGAAAAAAATCAGCACCATGGGAGGGCCCTGTCATATACATGTTTCAAATGTCAAAGAAAGATTTGATTGGTGAAATGAATATTCAGTCAGTCAAAATAAATAAAAACTAAATAAAATTTTATCCTTGCATTGTTAATAGTCTTAAGATTACATAATAAAATCAAATGCTATAAAGAATATTCACTTCTTGAAGATACAAGAAAATAGTGTTACTGCTAAAATGGGAAGATTCAGATAAGATATGGGATAATCTTTTAGAAGGTGTTATGGACCGTAAAGTAGGAAAATAACGACAGCGAATAGGGTCCAGATGGGAACAATCAATGAAGATATGATGAACAGATTGCGGGGTGTGGCGACGGCAAAAATTTGCAAATGGGAGGAGGGTCACGTGACATATAGTGACTGTGAGTGATGTTAGTGTGGCCAATACGGAGGCGTGCAAGTATCACCTCATGTAAGCGCTTTCGTCTGTGGGAGGAAGACCACTCACCGATATTCGGCTTTATGTTTCTAAGTTTCCTTCCCCGCCGATCACTCGTCCAGCACTCTTGCCAACAAGATCAAAAACCTTGTCGTCGGAGACCAGGATAGTAATCAGTTGATGGGAGGCAGCCTTGTCGAATGGCATCGGGAGGTACCTGGAACAACTCCGAGGAAAGAGGAGGCGGCCATTTTAGCCTCTCTATCAGCGATTTCATTGCCAGTTACCCCTACATGGGAGAGGGAGTCCAACATAAAATAATTTGTTTCTTACGGGAGTGGAGAAGTCGAAGAATTGTTGCACAGCTGATACCATTGCGTTTTAGAATAAGGGGTTTTAAGCGGCTGTAGCGCGCTAAGCGAGTCTGAATAAACGACATATGAGTGATCTTGGGTTGAAGTTAGAATTCGAAGGGCAATCACATTACCCATAGCCCGTTAGCTCTGCTGTAAAATTAAGGAAGCATAAGGGGAAGGGTATGGGAGAGGTTGCGGTCAGGAAAGACAGCAGAAGCGCCCCACACTGTCCCTATTTTTAGAGCCGTCGGCTTACTGGAGTAGAATTCATCGTGAACTGCGGCGTGAGACAGAAAATGATGCTTTTAACAGGGCAACAGGATGGCTGGAATTTGGAGAGAGATGTCAGAGCCAAGCAAATGGTGGTAGGGAGCAGGAAATAGCCAAGGTGTATACCATTCGTCAAAGAGAAAGGCAGCACCTTTTGAAAAGGGATGTTGAAGAAGATGTTATGAACCGTCTTTGCAAATGGCCAGTAATTAGGATTGTGAGGTATCTCAGGCAGACGGTATTGGGGTTTGAGAACGAAGATAACTTGTACACATGATGTATTCTCTTCGAAGTGGCATCACATTGGATTCAACTTCAAGGCTCACCTGGGGGGGACGATCGAAAAGCTCCAGTGAATGCGGATCCTTCGTTTTGGATGGGATCTAACTGTGTAGCAGTGTTGTGGAGGCCTGACCATATATTGCACAGCCAAATTCAGTTTCGATCGGATTAGGGCTACGTAAAAACGTAAAAGGGATTTGCGATCAGCACCCCAAGATTTTGAAGGCGGGGTGTAACAGGTCAAGTGCGATGACAAGTTCATTTTTAGGTGTTTAATATGCAGTGCATATGTTAAGTGGTCATCTAGGATGAGTCCTAGAAATTTGACCTGAAGTTACACGAATGGGCGAACCATATAACGTTAGGTTCGCTGGAAGAAGATGGCAAGTTCTTCGATTCCTTTTTTCTTAAAAGCACTGCTGAGGTTTTTGGTGGGAGAAAAATGGAAGCCATGGAGCTAGCCCACTGTGAAATATTTTTAATATTTAGTTGAAGTTGCCGTTCGAGAAAGACAGCCTGGCACCGGCTATGTATAATGCTAAGTCATCGACATATAGAAAAATTGACAGTCACTGGAATAGAAGTAACGATATCATTGAATCCAAGAGCAAATAGTAGTACACTTAAAACACCCTGCGGAACGCCTTCATCCAGAGTAAGTGGCGTGCAGAATTGAAGAGCACCGAACCTGGATAGATCTGTGTGATAAAAGGCATTTAAAGAGAGAGTTGTCCGCGGAAACCAAGCGATTGGATTAAGGAAAATCCCAGTTCTCCACGTTGTGTCGTAAAGCCTTTTCAAGGTCAAAAGACACCAAGAACCATCCCACCAGTTGAAGGCTTCTCGGATGTCATGAATTTATTGCAAGGATGCACAGTCAGGCCAGTTTGAAACCAAATTTGGAAGTTTTGAAAACGACTGGCTCAGAACAGGGAGTAAACGGCCAGAAACCATTTCTCCATTAATTTACAGGAGTGACAGGTCAGCAGAAATTGGTCTTTGGTTGTCTGCCAACTTCGGATCTTTAGGTTTTGGGGATAGGAATTACAAAGGCTGTAGTCCAAATAGATGGAAAAGAGATTCGATCCAGATTCTGTTATATAAATCCAGCAAAAATGCTGACCCCGAAGGATGGATATGACGAGCATGATGTACGAAATCGTGTCTGGACCAAGGGCACCGTCTTTGCTATTTGCCAATGCAGTTTGATACTCTGCAAATTTATGTAAAAAGACAGTTGTAGGTATGAGATCTTCTCCTTTCGCTGTTGAAAAGTCTGGTAGTGCTGTGTTAGTTCTCAGTTTTTGAAAGGCTTCAGTGTAGCGGAATAGCTCGAATGGCTAGCAAAGCTATAACCTAACGCATCCGCTACCACCGCCGGGGCTGAAATCGTATCAGTTATTTCAGGCCCATAACGGAGGACTGTGGGTGAAGAGTCATTGGAGCGACGAGATATTTTCTGTGTAACTTTCCACACTAAAGGAAGGGGAGTTGTGGAGTTAACAGTCGATATGTAAGTTCGAAAATATTGTTTACGCGTTTGACGATTAATTCGCCTAGATCTCGCTGCGGCAGCTTTAAAAATAATCATGTTTGGGGTAGTACGGGCCTTTTTGTATTGCCTGTAGAGTTTCTTCTTCTCTCGGTTGGCTTGTGCGCACTCTTGGGACCACCAAGGGGTTGCCGACCGCCTGTCTGAGGAAGACTGTGGAATGCAAGCTTCCGCTGCCAAGATGACTACTTTCTGGAAGAAGCGAAAGGCATCATCAACAGTCGAAATCGTTTATTAAAAGGAGAAAGGATAGCTGTCGCCCTTAAAAAGGAGCCCACCCCGCTCGATCATAACGCCAGCTGGAGTTGGGTTTTGCATTGGGCTTGGAACAAGCTCATTTAGTGCTATTGGGTAATGATGCTGGAATCATGTCAAAACGGGACCAGGTAAAACAGTCCATAAGGGAATGGGCAAAGAGCTAATACCAAGAAGAATCTTGTATCTAGGCGTTCATAGGTTTGGAGTCCTGTGTTAAGGCATCCCAGGGAAAAGGGGGTTAGGAGATCTGTTACGCACTAGGGCTTAGATAAAACGAAATCGCTCCCCATAAGGGTGGCAGAGGTTGAAGTTCCCCAACACAAGCATAGGAGCGAGGGCGCTGTTTGAATCTGCCAAGTCGACCTTGCAAGTAAATTCACTACTTGGAGCCAAATAGATCGAGCAGACAGTAAGGTCGATGGACAAGTGAATTCGTGCTGTTACTGCATGAAGTTTGGTTTGGAGAGGGACTGGGAATAGGGGATCAGTTTTGTGAATGAGTATTCCTGCTCCTCCCTTATCATTGTTACCTCTTTCTATAGAAGTTAACGGCGATTTGTATTCAGATGGTTTGAAGGAAGTCACGATGACATAGTCGGAGTTCTTGCAAACATATACACTGTGTACATATGTCTATAAGTCTAGCAAGTTCTTCGAAATTAGAGTAATATCCACGACAATTCCATTGAAGGAAAGTAGTCATGGTGAGTTATTAATATTATGATGGCGGTCTATTAGAGACAATTGTCTCTATGTGACTGGGGGTAATGTTAGAGGTGGGTTCGGATTGAGAGGGAAGGTTGAGACGTGGGTCTCGGCGAGGAGGGGGAACAAAACCTGGGGGGCCAGGGTAGTCATACACCAGTGTATGACGTCTTTTAGGGAGGAGTTTTCAGATGTATTTGGTGAAAGAGCTTCACCATGAATGCGAGATAAGTTGAATTCAACCGAATCCAACTTGTTATGTGGGTTTGGTTGGTTAATAGAAGAGCATTCGTAATGCTCATGTTTATTAGTGAGAGCAGTTTCAGAATCCGCTTGGCAAGCAGATTCAGAAATGTGGGAGGGGCATGGAGTTGTTTCCATGGAAATGGGGAAGGAAGGTGTATCCAGAAGGGTATTGTCTTTTTGAAAATGTATTGGGGTTGCGACATCGATTTCCAATATGGGATTCGATGAATTGGCAAGGTCTAATTCTGGAGAATTTTCCAGTACTTCGTCATGCGGGTGATTTTGGGAAATTGGGTAGTTTGATTGGAGAATGGGGACTTCTGGGTCCATCTTCATGCCTCCATCAGACCCAGAACGTTTAGAGCGTTTGCGACGTTTACGTTGAACAGTTTTCCATTCACCTTTCTCGGAAGTGCAGGAAGCATTAGAAAGAGAATGGGTCGTCGCATCAAGCTCCATTTGGGAGCTGTTATCCAATTCATCTTCTAGGGTATAGAATCCCTTAGAGAGGGCTGATAAAGGAAACTCGGGAGAAGAATTATAGGAAGAATCAGAGGAACTAAAACTGTCTTGTAGACTATTAGATGATTGGTTGGTGAGTTGTTCATTAGTTGGGATTACTTGGGCACAGTCTATTAAAGCCTTTGCATTTGTCTCAGAAGTAGACTTATGGCGAGGTCTCTTCTGAGTTGCGTTTTTTACATCTGGGGTTACTGTGTTATTGTTTAAGAATTCGGTTGCTCTATATTTTAGCGAATAATCTTTAACTTGGCGACTATTCTTTTCTGTGTGTTTTAAGACATCTTTACTAGGGGTTTTAGTAATAGTGGGAGGCGAATTAAGGGACAAAGAGACCGTCCTCTTGCATAAGTTTGGTGAACCAGTTTGGTGAGTATGGGACAGTGTGTCTTGGCAGGAAGTGTTTTCCAAATTTTGTATTGGATGAGCTAGCTTAGTTTCATTGGTAGCTTGTTGAGAGTTAATGCTCAGGATAGGCTTGTTGGTGGCTCTTTGGACGGGAGATTGAATCAAGGGCTGCTTTTGTGCTCTTTGAGAAGTTGGTAGTGTGGGCAGTACAGGTAGACTGGTTGCAGTACTTGCCTGAGTTTCAACGGAATTTAAGAGAGGAGTTCTATTAGGAGAGGGTTGTGTTGGCGGATTAACACGTGAAGGCGTGGGGGTAGTTGTAATTGTGGCGTAAGTTTGATTTTGATTTGTCTGAGATATTTTTCGTTGAGCTGGCGTATAGCATCTCTCCTGCTCAATTTATGTATGGTACAAAGCTCTAAAACCTCCTGTTCAAACAAATAAGATGCATTTGAAAGAGGAAGCACTGTGGGGGTCCTTTACAGTTTCTGCAGTTAGGGGTATTTACATGGAGTGTGAAATAATTCTCCACCCAGATTGGGCGTATCTCTATGTTCCTGTCTCGGTATTTATTTTCGGGATGACCAGAAACCATTTGACAAAACCAGAAACCAGCTTATTTGTCAAGATTCAAGAAGGGGATAAGCAGTGCAGGCACACTGTCAATTTCCGAACCTATTTTTACCTTTGTAGGTGGATAAGGGTGTTAAAGGTCAGTAGTAAACAGGGGTTTGGTTTGTCGTTTCCCGACGAGGAGGAAATCTATAAATGTTTGTGAGACGGAAAATCTTCTCTATTTAGTTCTTCCCAAAATGACAGCTATTAAAATGCTCTCTGACGAGGACAATTAGCGTTAAGGTGTGTTTCTTTAGTCGCCAGTAGGAGGAAATACGAACATCTCAAAGAGACGTTAAGGATACAGAATGGAACTTTGATTTCTCGGTTAGCAGCTTTTACGAGGAATGGACCCATTCCTCATCAATGTGACTGGAGGTTCTTCAACTCCTAGCTTTTTCGAGTGCCCTACTGAGAGGAATGGTTCTGTGCTCAGTAAGGTTTTTAGGTAGTGGATCGCAATATGTAATACATCGGGAATGACATGTCTGCTGACATTCCTTGGAGGGGGTCTGGCGTATGGAGTAAAACCCGAATAGAGTACGACTATTACGGGGAACTGCTTACAGGATGCCCAGGCCGTGGGGGCACCTGAGGGTGTTTTGCTGTTCGACGAATCGATGAAATTTTGCAAAGGACCCTCGGTGTAGAAGAAGAAAGCAAATTATAGGTACCAGGTCTAAGTAGTAGGACCGTGGTAGGGCAGCTGGGAAGCCAGCAGATGGTTCAACTCACCTTTATTTAAGAACGTTTTCTTTTGAGGACTTTCCATATAAAGATTTAACACAAGCTAGTCTACATGAATGGAGCACTATAGCAATAAACAAATGAGACATAAGAAGCAAATAACAGGATGGGCTGGAAGGCGTATGTTTCATAAGGAAGGGTAATCCTTCTCTCTACAGGTCTGGTCCAGAGACCCACACAACCACCCGGACCCCACCCCGTAAGGTGGAGGCTGTGGATGTGGCCTCGGAAGATCCCCCCAAACCTTTACGTGGGGTTCCCACCCGTGTACCACACGGCACCTAATGTCTTCGCGTAAAGTCCGAGATTATACACCAAAGTGCAGAACAGCCTCCTCAGTGGTTAGCCAAGGCTCAGGTTCCCTACAATTGGCGGCCCGGTCAGAGGTGAGCATAAATGACCGGTTTTTCAACTGTACCCTCATCCACGGGGAGGAAGTGTGGGTTGAACCGTAAACCCGTGCGGGAAGAGGCACCAGATAGCCAAAGGGGCTGTGATGGGAAAAGGGAGGGCAACCTTATACAAAAATTAAAGGGGCTTGTGGGTGGGGAATTAAAAAAAAAAAAAAAAAAAAAAAAAAAAAAAAAAAAAAAAAAAACCCTTGCTTCGCTGAAGGACGCTGAAGGGCGGGTGGTATATCCGTATATCCCGCCCCAGAGAGCCCCCCAACCACAAAAAAGAGAGAGATAAACTGGGGATATATATATATATATATATATATATATATATATATATATATATATATATATATATATATATATATACATAACTAACTATATATATATATATATATATATATATATAAATATATATATATATATATATATATATATATATATATATAATATATATATATATATATATACAGCTTTACCTATATATATATATATATATATATATATATATATATATATATATATATATATATATATTTATATATATATATATATATATATATATATATATATATATATATATATATATATATATATAATATATATATATATATATATATATACATATATATATAATTCATTAAGATGTGCTAAACACTCCTTCTGCTTTAAACTTTAATTAAAATTTCTTTTTAGTTTAATTAAGAATTTTCTTTCCATTGGTTATTTGATGGTGAATTTGTAAATATATTTGATGCTAAAAATTTGTATGTCAATGACTATATAGTTTCTAATTATGTAATAAATGCATTAAAATGAAATAACTTGATTTTACTACCCTTTAAACTTATATATATATATATATATATATATATATATATATATATATATATATATATATATATATATATATATATATATATATATATATATATAACATATATATATATATACTACCTCTTTCTCTTATAACTTATTTACTTTGTACCTCCTCCTCTATTACAAGAAACGGGCGACCTCGAGATTCTCCGCCATCAATGCCGCCTGAGATACTCCGCCATCAGCGCCGCCTGAGCCCAGAGATCAGTTAACTTAATTCTGGAATGGAGGCGTATACATTCCAAATTTTTTTCCTTCAGCTAAACATAACAAACCTTGGTTTAACTCTACTAGTTCTCGTGCTATTAGCTACAACGACGCTGCTTTCAAGAATTACCAACGACTTGAAACATCAGAAACTCGCTCAACTTATGTTTCATCCCGAAATCATGCAAAATCGATTCTCCGTGATATTAAAAACTCTTTTTTTTCTGGTTCCTCTTCCTCACTATGGTTTTACCTTTCGCTAAAGGTGAATTCTTCTCTCAAACATTTACCTCTAATTTCACCTTAGACGTTTCTGGTGCTATTCCTCCTCCTCCACTCCTTCCAACTCATTTATATAAAACATGTTATTTGTTCTAATGACATCATTTCTATTCTTTCTGAGCTTTACACAAGAAGGTGTATGAAGTAGTCAACATTCTCTACCTTGATTCACCAGCTTTGTGTTCTCAAGCTTGCACCGAGCAGTGGTAAACTATTTCGTCTCTGATCATATATATTTTTCGACCTTCCTTTCCTTCAGGATACATGCACTCGTTCAGTCCGTGCCGAAAAAAGGAAACGTCTTTCAACTCTCAAAATATCATTCTATTGCATTAACCTCCGTTCTTTCAAGAGTGTTTAAACCTATTTTTAGCAGAAAGGTTTTTGAACATCTCAATTCTTTGGCAAGAAACGTTTTACTGGCGATCTATTGCCCTTCTCTTTGATTCTTGGTAATAAACCCTTCGTAATTTTGGTGAATCTTTTCCTGTGGTGCTGGACATATCGAAAGCTCTTGATAGAGTCTGGTACACAAAACTCTATTTTTAACTTCCCTCTATCTGTTTCTGTCTCAGCACCAGGACCTCTCGTTTCTCCGGACGTTCGTAACAGCAGCAGATCATCTGTTAAATCCTATAAATGATGGTGTTCGTAGAGTTTAAATCTCAAACTCTTTTTACTCATTGTTACCTTCACATTATTACTTGCTAGCCTTTCCACACCTATGCCGCCGACCATTTAACCCTTCATTTTTGATTTCCTTTTGAAAGATGCCCCACCCAACGGCAAATGGTCACGATAACGGGGCGACCATGAAAAAGTACCCTCTGACCCTTCTAGAATTTCTCATTGGGGCATTGAGAACCTGATTCTTTTCAATGCCCCAAAAACTCAGCTCCTTAATTTTACCTAATCCAATATGACCTTCCACACAATTGTATCTTCAGAAAATACCCAACTCGAGACCACCATACCACCATCTGTTCATAATATTCTTATTGTTTCTGTTTATTGTCATCTTAATTGGATGGATCTCACTACTTCTCTTTCTAAAAAAGCTTCTAAGAGATTGGGTGTTCTGAGACACCTTGAGACATTCTTCACACAACCCTATTTGATTGCTTTTTATAGGTTTGGAGCATTCCTTACACAGCTCTCATTAAAAAATTGGTGTCTAGGGCTTTTCGTTTAAAACTCTCCTGCTCACACTAACTCTCTCTCTCTCTCTCTCTCTCTCTCTCTCTCTCTCTCTCTCTCTCTCTCTCTCTCTCTCTCTCTCTCTCTCTCTCTCTGGTCTTTACTCTATCGCTATTACAACGGACAATGCTTTCAGTATATAGTCATATACTTTGATAATTTAAGAAGAATCAGAACCCTCAGGAAAATTACTAATGATAGATTTATAGGATTTACAATATATTCTAAAGGATGATCGGAAAATAAATCAGGAGGAAGCATAGGCACCGAAAGTGGGGAATTTAGAAAGAAAAACTTGATCTATGAGGAGGCTGAAGGAGTTAGGAATGTTTCTGTAGAAAGGTTCTCAGAGGGGACATAATGCAAGTCTAAATATTTACATGTAATGTATGT
>JABUQX010016086.1:0-7500 GCA_015478945.1 Trachelipus rathkii | reverse complement strand
ACTCGGTGCATTGAGGAGGAGATGGGCCGAGCTCTTGCACTGGGGTTCGGCATGGGCGGAGACTTGGAAAATATAAGTTTTTATGGAATGCAATAATTGCCGGCGTTATCTACGCAATTGATGTTAGAGTGATCGGAAGGATAACCCTTTCATTAATATCAACTTAGGCTTCATATCTATTATTAGAATCACTTTCTCCCCCGTTGCGAATTGTAGATTTGAAGAGCTAGATTTATGTTTGAACGATAGATTAAGATGCGAATAGTGATGTATTTAGAAAGAAGAGTGCAGAGTCTCTGTAAATATTGATCCAGAATTGGTGCCTGTGCTTGAAATTAAAACCCTGATTAGGATTACTCACGTTTTTATTAGAGGTTTTGTTGGTTTTGATTTTGGTTTGGTTAATGACAAGACTGTGAAAGATAGGTTTTTATCTTCATGTGGTGTAGTTTTTCAGAATGCTGTGTTTAGTATGTAATGTGGGATGAAACGTTTTTTAAACGTAAAAATGGATGTACATGGTGCGTTGGGTATCTTATCAGATGCCAGTGGAAGAAGATAGTAGGTGTGTGACTGCCTTTTTGTTACGACTAGCTCAAAAAAGCGACAAATTATCTAGATTTTTAAAGGAAAATTTGTTAATATAAGTTTTGACTTTGGGTTTTAGGCCAATGCTCCAGCTGGACGTTTCAGAGGACCGATGAAATGTTGGTCATTACATATATAGAATTTTGATTTTATTCTCACAGTATTAGAAATGATGATGAGTGTTACATTAAGATAGACTTTATTACTAGTTGATCTACATATAGAAGATATCTTTCTCTTAGAGACATTTATTTTGAAGTATTAGTGAATTATGTTTTCGTTAAAATAATAAAATGTGCATAAATTAGATAAATATAGTCGAAAAATTTCAGTTAGTGGTTCGCGGATGAGGTTGAATTTCTGGGACACAAGGTGTGTGCGACACTGGGTTTAATAAATGATGAGCCGTGAAATGTATAGAATTGAGAAAGTGTAGGAAGGAGGAATTCAAAGATAAATATCCAAAGACACGGTATGATAGATATTATGTTGCTAGATATAGCAGAGGTCTCTGTGTTTAGGGTTTAGAGTAGGAATATTGGAAGGAAGTCTCTGACAATAGAATGATTTCGCTCTCCATTGACGCTCGATGCATGAATACACTCTGAGCTGATTTGCCTTGTATTAATGGGTATTAAAGATATGAGTTAAGAAGTATCGAAGATCAGAAATGGATGATGATAGCACTATTAATAGAAGCTCTGTTTGAGATTAACAGTCTCGCCACTGCTTTAGAAGTCAGCGAAGAGAGTAAGGTGTATAGTAGCCAAAAGGAATAACTGCTTTATCTGGAATTTATATAAGTAGTAGATTATATGCGTTCAAACTTCTGTAGAATTTGTTTAGTACGGATTGATTAGGGAGGTTTGTATAGTGGGGGGGTCCCCTCACTTATTGATTGAAAATGCAGAGTATTATCAATTTGTGATTGATAAGGGATTTGGAAACACTTTACAAGTAAGTGAATGCGTTTATATGTTATATTAGAAAACGCGATAAATATTAGTTTGGAAGGATATGCGAGAAGTTTAATCTCACCTCAGCTGACTTAGAATTGTAGAGTTGGCTGCTTTGAGGTTTTTCGCTTCCTGGGAAATCGTAATTATGCGATCCGTTTTTGATATGGAATTATAAAGATATCTATTAGGTGCGAATACAGGAATCATCACTAAACCCTTTAGGTTGTATATTTTATGCAGAGAATGTGAGGAATTAGATTGATAGTCTTAACGGATGATACTTTGACAAGATAATATAATGGAAGATTTGAGTGATTTATTTTGATTATGTTTAGGTTTAGATTGATATGTGCTTTATTAAGAGAGTGAATAGGAATGAAATTGCTGACTTATGATGTCAAGTAAAATTACCTGGAAAGTGAGAGTTATGTTAATTGAATATGAGATAAGTAATAGTAACACCGGAGTCTTTTATTGCTCTAAGGGATTGGATTGATAGGGAAAGGTAAAAGTCGTGCAGGGTGGGGAGGTGTATTTCATATGTTTTACCCGAATTATATAAGTGTTAGTTGGTATGGTTAACAAGGATATATATGATTAAGTGAATTTCTCATCCCATCAGTCAAAGCAACAAATCAACATAAGAAGAATTGCGGAAGTATTATGGAAGTATATGACTGAGTGTTGTTTGATAAGAAAACTGTTGAACGTATATTTATAGGAAGGTACATTAGTAGAATTATTATTTAATTATTTATGAAGGAATTAATGGCTATGTGCTAATTTTATAGATGTGGTAAGTGCTAACTCGGTCACAGAGGATTGATCTCAGGATGGTTGTCTGATAAGATAGTAAAGGTTTATCTTTTAGGATAGTACGAATGATAATTTGTGTCTACTCATCGGTAGAGACGAGAGACGAATTCTCTAGTTTGTTATTAAGAAGACGTTATGAAGGGTGTAAGCTGCGTAGCTAACAAAGTGGGTGAAGCTATACATTTATCACGTTGTTTAGAGTAGCGTGTTAAAATCACACTAAATCAAAGGACTTGCGTTTAAAATACGATTAGAATATTTAAGTGTTCTACTGATAGAGAAAGTGGTAGATATTACATCTTTGGAAGTCGGCAGGGTTAGGGAGGACGCTGTCTCGCGATTACAGCACATGAGACGGGTACCAATACATGGTGAAGAATATGTGAAAACTGATAATATTTATGTCCCACAGTTATATTGTAAATCGAAAGGTGAGGTTCTGTAAGATATATTGCAGCAGTTTCTTGATAACAAATAAAGGAAAGTGGATATAATAATAAGATTTGGTAAAAGAATATGGATTTGTGAAGGTAAAGCAAAGGTGAATGGAGATGTAATTTATTCTGTGGTGAACAACCTAAGAAAATGAGAATAATCTTTATCCTAATGAAAAATGAAATTTGAAAATGAACATTTATTATCATTGGTGTTATTATTTTAAAAGATTATTATTATGAACGTCCTGCATTTTGGGTCGGCGAATATATTAAAGACAATTTTTACCGTTTTCCAACATTCGGTTGCAGGAACGAGAAGGGGGCAGGGGTCTTCCGATAAGATTACACATGTTAATTTGTAGATTATTTACGTTAAGATTAGTGATAGTGATTGAAGAGTGGGCTGAGTGACATTTAATGTCGCGTTGAATTGTTTATCTTGGCAGACTATCGGGTTGGGTTTATTGTATATTGGGTTACTATTTATCGTTGATATAAATTATTCATATATTTAATAAGATATATTAATTAGAATATTAGAAATAATTATATATTAATAATAGTAAACTATTATTAATAATATATTTATGATTATGCTACTAGTATATATATATATATAGTACTTGATTAGACTTTGAAGAACATATATTAATAGAAGTTAATTAAGTTAATTAAGATATCGTTATAGAATATATAAAATATAATTATATTGTATAAATATTAAATATATAGATAATATTTATAAGTATAATAGTATATATAATTACTATATTTATATTGCATATTATATATATTATATATTAATTTTAATTACAATATTATAGTATTAATTTATATAATATCATTAATATATATATTATTAAACTATTTACTATATTAATATTATAATATATCTATTAAAATTATATATATTATATTATATTATATATCATTATATTCAGCCGGCGGGACTTCAGTACTTTTTTTTACTACTCGATCTCTTTTCCTCTCTAGTTATATACTATTATATAATATTATTATATATATATATATTTAAATTATTATACTACTTATATATTATATATTATATATATCTAAGAGAATTCAATTTTTTCCGGAAATCGTTTTTCTTTAATATATTATTGTATTGGGAGGGTAGCGATATTCATTGTATTCACTTAGCCATTAATTTCATTACGGTCTTCAGCTAAATTGGATTTATTGTACTTATCTTTAATTATCATCTATAAATTAATAATTTATTAAATCCATCACTTCGTTATTTATAATTCTTCTTCATTATGATCCATTTTAGACAAAATAAAATGAGAATATTCTCGTAACTTTGTGAAATTTCGTATTATATTTGTATACGTAAGATTCGATGGTTTCTATTTGTGAGTGCTCGTCTAACCGGAACCTGAGTGCGGAGGCAACCTCGATATATATATTATATATATCATATATAATATGTATATATTAACTAATATATATATATATATATATACATATTACTTATTATATATTTCAATTCGAAGTAATTCAAACCTGAGATATTGATTTCATTTTAAAAAAAATAAAAACATGAGTAATAACAATATAACGCGATACATGAATAAATAATACTTACGACATAAATTGCGGTACTAATAATTACATAGGATCCTATCAGTTATCATTCAAAGAGTCATAAGATAATATATATATAACTAAATAAATAAAAATACTAAATAAATAAATAATTATATGGCAGTTCAACATCATGATATGCTCTTACTGCTATATTAATCTTGTGTTATTACAATTCAATTAAGAATTGCTTGTCTATTTCTTATTATTATATATTTATTATAATATTGTCATTATCAATACATATACATAATATATTATATAATATTTATTATATATAATATAATATATTATTATTAAATATAATATAAGATATATATAATACTATTATATTATATATATCATATAAACTATATATATATATAATTATTGTAACATATATTATTTATAAAGGATAACTAACAATTCACGAAGTGGAGCAAGCCAAATTCCAAGTCATATAGGACAACATGCATCAATACAAGGCGTTAAAAGTTGAAGCTAGAGAAAGTCGAAATGTTAAGACCTACATGGGGTACATCAAGATGAGCATAGGGATTAAACTGTGCTCAAAGATGCACTAGAAGAAGATAGATTGTGTGAGCAGAACAAGTCCATACCAGAGCCCTTCATCGAAGGAGGTGATACACACACTAGAGAGAGTTCAAAGAGCAGTACCATTGTAACATAATCGAAGAGATTTAAAGAGAGTAATATGCATACGGATTTGGTCTAGTAAAAGAGATAAGAGAGGTTATGAGAGTAAAGATATAATAAGTGACAAGCCAGTAGAACAGTGTGGTTGGTATGTGTGGTAAGGTCTTGATGTGTGTGTTTGTATTTGTTTGTTGAGTGTTTGTGTGTGTTAGTGTTGTGGTCTAGTGTTATGTTTGTGTTGTTTGTTTGTGGTTGTGGGGTGTTGTGGGTTTTGGGGCGGTGTGGTAGGTGTTATGTTGTAGTGCTGTATTGTGTTTCGTAAGGTTTTGTTGTGGTCGTGTTGTGTGTAGTGTATTATGTGTTTTAGGTGTTTGTTTGTGTGTTTGTGTGGGTGTTGTGTGTGTAGGTGTTGTGTATAGGGTGTGTGTGTAGACGTGTTCGAGGTTGTTGAGTGTTGTTTGTTGTTGTTGTTAGGTTTGTGTGTGTAGGTTTGTTGGTAGGTTTCGTGTTGTAGGTGTTTTATGTGTTTAAGGTGGTTTGGTTTGTATGTTTGTGTGGGTGTTTGCTGTGTGTGTAGGTGTTTATGTGTATAGGTGTGTGTATGTGTGTTGGTATATGTGTATATGTTTGTGCTTGAAAATGTCCAATCAGTTTTGTTAGGTGTCTTTTGTGTTTTGTAGTACATATTGTGTGTGTAGGTGTTTTGTGTGTGATAGTATTTAAGTGTTTGTGTTTATGGAGTCTTTTATAATGCAAGTGTGAATGTGTAGGTGTTTGTTGGTGTGTTTGTGTGGAGGTGTTTTGTGTAGTGGGATAGCAATGTTATTTATGGTTGTTAATACCTATTATGATATGTTTGTTGTGATAAGGATGTTTTTTGTTTACGGGTTATTTTGTGTTTTGTGGTAGGTTGTTTGTAATGTAGGTGTTTATGTGTGTAGGTGTTGTGTTTGTGTGTAGGTGTTGTGTGTAGGTGTTGTGTTAAATATGTTGTTCGGTGTTTGATATTTGTGTGGTAGGTTGTTGTGTGTCGGTGTCTTGTGTGTTAGGTGTTTACTGATTTTAGGTTTGTTTGTGGTGTGAGTGTTTTGTGGTCGTGTGGCTGTTTATCGTGTGTAGGCTAGTTGTGTGTGTCGTGTTGAGTGAGGTGATTGGAGTGGTAGATGATTTGTTTGGTGTGTGTGTGGAACACCCTTATGTCTGCAGCCAAAACAGAGCAGCTAACTGAGATGTGAGATGAAGTTCGAGGATCCATCAAAATCCGATCACTTGAAGCTTGTTAAAAGAGAAGTAAGTAATTCGTAATTAAAGGTCATGAGAAAGGAACACACCAAAAAATATCCTATAAGAAGAAGGACTATTGAGTTGTTGCATTCGATCTAAGGTGACATTCTGTTTTGAAGATTATATATAGATACGATAAAGAAACGTGATCATTGAGGCAATTGAAAACTAACTAGTTGTTCTTTGCTCCAATTAGAGCGTACGAGAAAGATAGGATTAGCTGCTTTCCAAAGACATCTATCCTGACATCGTGAATTATGTTTAGTGAGTCGGACTCCTAATTAGAAGAATAATAAGGTGTGTAGGGATATGAGTGGATAGGAGACGAAGAAGAGAGAGAGAGAGAAGAGGAGAGATAGAAGAAGAGAGAGGAGAGAAGAGAGAGAGGAAGGAGAGAGAGCAGAGAGAAGAGGGAGAGAGTATTAATGAAACGTTGAAGCTTGGCAGTAGAAGAGAACCTGAGGATACACCATTAACATATAAAGGACAACGATTGTCAACACTGGTGCTAAAAGATTGACAGAATGAATCAGAAAGTTCACAGAACAAGTAAATTGATTAGTACCAGAGAGCGTTTAGAATCAGGTGTTGTGATTAGATTCTATCGATATTGTTCGATATGTTTAGCGCCACAGCAAAATATTCGTCGAAATGTCGAATTGCGGAGGACCATGAATCAGAGAGAAGAGAAATGAGATCAAAGCTAGTACCAAATGGTCGACAGGGAAAATGATTAACAGGTCAATTAAAATTGGTTATTAGAGTATCGTGCTAAGAATCCCAACTTAACTTAACTAACTTACACTTAACTTACTTAAACTATACTAACTTAACTAACCACTTAACTACTAACTAACTTTAACTTAACTTAACTTAATTAATTAACTTAGAACTCACTTGACTGTGAATGACTTTTTAGTCTGTATATAGACTTTGAACTTACTTGACTTGAACTCTAAATTTATTCATTTTTAACTGGATAATTTTTTTTGTGATGTCTTGTCGACCATTTTCCTTGTCGACCATTTGGACTAGTCTCCATGAGATCACCAGAAGAACTTTTCTTACCAAGGCCATACTGGCAAGATCAGAGATTAGATTAGAAGAATTGAGATGTTTCCACATGTTATGGATAGATTCGAAAACTTTAGAAAACAATGGATGTTGTCACA
>JABUQX010016085.1:20000-30000 GCA_015478945.1 Trachelipus rathkii | reverse complement strand
ATAATATATATATATATATATATATATATATATATTAATTTGATACGATCTTAATTCGCTGCTTATAGACCTAACTTAGCTGAAAAAAATATTTCGAAAATACTTTATAAACGGTCACGTCCCTTCATCGTTTTGCAGTTTGGACATCTTTGCACGAGTAATAGCTAATATTTTAGCTTTCTTCTCCGACACGCTTTCAGTTAAATAATTCGAGTAATTTTGTGTAATATTAGGAGTATTATTTGTCTCAAAGATTGCTTTCTTATTATTATAAACTTGATAAATATAAAATGAAAAATAAAAATTACTTTTTTCTCCAATTAGGGTGTTATATAATTTCCATATTCTCTGTTCATCTGTTTTCGTTTCTTGTCCTATTATTCTCACACCTGATTTGTGGTATAGAATGCAAAATTTAAAAAATATAGCTGCTTAAGAGTAAATCAATAGATCGTTAAGGTTATGTAAAATATAAATAATATTCACATTCAAAGCCCATTTTGAAAAAATATATATATTGGCTTTTTCTTTGATTAATTATAGTTTAAATAAATATGTTTCTAATTGATAATTTCATACTAATAATTTTACGATTTATAATTCAAACTTACAAGATAAAAAAGTAAATCGAGTGAAACGAATCAAGTGGTTTAAAATAGCGTTAACTGCAGTCTTTTGTCTTATATATATTGATAATATATATGATGTAGAATTTGAGGAACTAACCCAATACAGTTTATCTTGGCTGTTAAGATTATTGTGGGTTTTTGAGGAATGCTTTATTATTTCGCTGAGATGGTTGGAGTGGGTAGGTTTGCTTATCTATAACTAATTTTGTTGCAACTTTTTTGGGAATTTGTTTCCCTTTTTTGCTTCATTGGCGGAAGCTCCTAGGTCCGATTTCTCCTTGTGTTTCAAAGGTTTCCTCGACCATTCATTAATTAGTAGATAGGATGGATAACATCATTGGCCGGAAAAAAACGGACAGAGTTCAAAACCATTCTGATGATTCTTAAAGTAGCTGAGGATGTTTTCCTTTTTCTCTTCCTTATCTGTATTATTTCTTTTTATGTTATGAAATTTATCAAATTTATTAAATTAATTTCAATCGCTCTTCTTAGTTTGGACTGTTTCCTCAAGACTTACGCCAGTTTGTGTATAATTCAGATGTAATTTAAAATTTAGAGTTGTCTTCATAAAAATTTTATCTTAATATATATTTTACCTTATTATAACGAGGTAGCATCATATGAAAGAGTATTATATATATATATATATAGTATATATATAATATACTATTTTAATTATGTAATCAGTGAACCTGTATCATTATATATATTTTTAAACCAATTATATATATATGGTTATAGTTTATAATAATATATAAGATAGTATTTGATAAATATTATGAATTATAGCTAATTTTTAAATATAATATTAAGTATTAGTATACCTATTATCCGTGTGTGTGTGTGTGAAGCTGTGTGTGTGTGTGTGTGTGTGTGTGATGTAGAATTAACGTTAACTGATATAGAATATTGAAAAAAAAAGTAAGAGATAGTGGTTGCTTGTAGCTCGCGGTGCGTTTGATTGTTGAATACCTGTATGTCGCTTACAGAATGTGGGATGATGTTGTGTGGACGCTGAGAACTTTGATTAAATGTTAACAGTTTATCTTTGGTAAGTTGTGTTAGCTTTGTTGTTGTCATATTTTTTAGGTAGTTTACTATGTTATTCGCTATTTGAGTTTATTTGATGTAGGAAACCTTTATTATGTTAGAGTATATTTCGTTTGATCAGTATAATTAACCATTGTTGTGAGAAAATTTTAGTTAAAATGTACTTTGACGGCATAAGTTAATTGTTCAAGCCTTATAGCTTGAAAAAGTAAAATATGGTTACGTTTTTTGCACATTACCATGTTAGTTGCTTTACTGTTAAGTGTGGTGTAAAGCTTTTTTGAATAGTGTTAACAGTTTTATTCGGTTTGTTTAAGGTGTGATTAGGTTGTGTCTTTGTAGATTGACTTCCTGGTTCATATAACGATATGTTAGCTTTATTGAGCTGTAGGAAAACTTATATAAGTAATTACAGTTAGATACATTGACATTTCGATGCTTTGTATGATAATTTAACCAATGATGTGATAAATTTTAGTAAAGTTTACAGTAATGTTATGTAATAAATTCATTACATCAGTTAGAAAATCAGAGATAAAGAGAATAAATGCTACAAATAGTAAGAGTTCTGAGGTTACGTATTTGAATCCATGTTAGTAGTACTTATGGCTGCTTAAAGTGATGTATACGTGTGTATAATTTGGACTGGTTCTAACTCCATTGACTGACTAAGAGATATAATGGTCTTCAAAGTTTTATCTATTTTCGATTTCTTTCTACCATATAATTACACTTCTTGATGATGTCCAGATTGAATTTGCGCTATGTGTAGCTGTATTTAGAGTGGTGCAGTCTGTTTTCCGTTGATGACAGATGGACTGTGCGCGGTTGGATGTGTGTATGAGTAATTTAACTCATGTTGTGGTTAAATTTTTGGTTCACATATCAGATCTACTGACTCTTTATACTCGCTCGATACTTTGCTATCTCATCAGAGATAATTAGATATGTATAAAAGAAATAGTTTTTAAATTGATGACAAAAATAAGTTTAGGATTGACGACTGGCATGAAACTTGCCATTGAGAATATTTGTTTATTCGTATATACTATAGTTCTACATGTATATGGAAATGTTATTGTTTATATAATGAAATACTTTTCTTTTCAATAATTACAATGCCGAGCAAGAATAACTGACAGGAAGATATTTGCAATCTGTCACTCTCTTGAGATCTGAGTGTAGGTTAATATTATATCAATATTAAGTTCAATATATGATGTTTATAGTAATTCATTATATTATAATATGTGAATAATATAATCATTTAGTATTACGTATAGGTTTAACTATCATTAATCTTAATATATATAGTATGATATTACACATTAGTTTGTATTATAATTATGAAATTATCGAAGATGGTGTAAAGGTTTTTGGGTGAGGCGCAAAATTATAGTAAAGTGTAACTTGTGGGTATAGTAAATATAAAGTTAGTGAAATAGTTATCGTCAGTTATTTTTTAGTATGCTTTAGGTTAGTTATCTCACTGCTGCTAAGGGTTTGTATATACTATTTGTGTATTTTAAATAACGTTTAAAATGTTTATTAGTCAAGACACTAATCGTCATGTTGTATGGGTTGTCAATTGGTATTATATATTGTAATTATATATATTCTTTAGTTTAGATGTTGATGCTAAAGTATCTCTTATTTAATGTGATATAAAACTCGTGTGATTACGTTATTGATACATTAATTTATTGTAATATGATCTATTTTGTATAATATAGGAACTTTTAGATTTATGTTATGTTTATATATACTCCAAATATAGTAAATTAACTTACTAATTATTAACTTGTATCAATTATATAATTACAAATAGTAATTCTCAATAATAGTATATTCGATGTGTGGACTTCAGTGGGATTAAATGGCAGGAACTGTTTAGTGAGGTCTGCAGCATTCAGTATACGGGATTGCGTAGATTATGTAGTTCGCGTGGTGCATTCATGTGACTTTGAAGCTCGAGTATACAACATAGACTGTTATGTTGTCAGTGGATATGCATTATATATGTAAATCTTTGTCGTATCTGCCTAGTTTTTTTAGTGGTCATAGATGTAATATACTTATTGACCTCTAACTCATAACAGCGCACATCACCTTGCAATCATAAGCACTACAATACACAATTGCAAATGCTATTCACATGTTGCATCTCTCTTCATTGCTGTCCAGTTTCTCGTCATTGGAGAAAGGGAGGCGTTTAGGAGTAGAATCATTGGATCGCCTCGAGGTGACTAGGCATCCGATTTAATGCTGTGCGTTACGCTTGAATCGAGGGGTTGTGTGTTTAGATATAAACGTTACAATTCTCGTTAAGTAAAATATACAATAAATCCAAGATTGATACAGTATAACGATGTAAATATTTCTGACAATTATTCGATCTTATGTGTCTCTGTAAGTTATACATTCTCATGTATTTAAATCTGAGATGAGTTATTTTGGATAGTTTTATTTTTTTGCTAGTTGGTTATGAAATGAAATAGTTATATTTTCGAAATACTACAGCATCCTATAAATAAATAAGACTAATCGCTAAATATTGTTAGTTATAACGAATGTATTTAATTAACTATAAGTACATCACGAGCGGTCAGACCGTGCTGGAATCAACTCTATCTTTAAATTTACCTATGATAACCAATTCTTTTACTAGTTAACAAATTCATCGATGACACAGTCTCACCTCAATTTTAGGTACTTTAGTTACGATCAATTAATTATTTTTTATGAGGGGATGTGTCCCCCTTCGGGACCCACTAGGGGATACGACTAACTTTGATTATTACGCTCAATTGAGGTATACCATCTATTACTAACAGCCTTTTCATAAATATTGACCTCGATACGATAATTTCGGAGTGGGGGCTGTGATAATTTCTCGCCTAGTTTCTTCGTAGTGAGTCACTAATAAACTGTGCGAAGTAAGCGACCTACGACGTGATAAACCGACAAGCTACACAGGCATGAGCGAACTTTATTCTTTTTATATTACTTTTCGTGTAATAATAATTAAAACGCAATTATTCTCATTTCAGCTTTTTTGACTAGGATAGTGTGTGTGTCTTCTCTTCGGAACCCGAATATTATCTCATTCTAGTACTTATAATTTCGTAATTGGCATTATAAATGTTTTTAATTAGTATTGATCGACTGATATGCCTGTATTATTGCGCATGATGTGGCTACTCGGCTGCGCTCTCTCTCACGAGCTAGGTCGAGAACAAAAACATTGAGCTACGCAATATAGTGAGTTTCAAACCAGTGGTTTAGATTATATTACTATCTTGATTTGCGTGATGTTTATAATTTTGTATATAAAATTTGCAGCTCGATTTATACCGCCTAACTCGCTAAGATCTCGTGGAACATTAGAGTCACCCCTGTTAATATATTATCCTACAGATACTATAAGGTTATGATTACGAATTCCTCTGACATCCTTAAATACTAGATAGATTTAGAGACAATAAGATATAGCCTAGACCATTCTGGTCAGAAATTAAGCTTATTTGAGAAAATAGAGTCGGAGCGGTCCAGCTGTACTAAATACTACATACATATTATATATATTTAATAAAAGTTAACTTATATTATAAAAAAATAAATATTGTAAAAATATACATAAGACATACTGTATTGAATGGGCTATCAGAGGTGAATTGAATTTATTGAAATTAACTATTTATTTTTTATTATCTATACTTAATATTTATAGATATTCATTCCACGATTGTCTTCTAATAGATTTTCTTCATCTTTATTAGTTTTCATTAATTATTACAACTTGAATCATTTTAAATAGATTTTTTTATTATTTATTGTAATACTAGTTTAGCATATGAATTCTCTTATTAAGTTAACTGTTTTTATATCTTTGATACTATTAATAATTATTTATATTAATATTCTATTTATGATTCAAATTTTATTTTTTGATGTTCTTTTATTAATTATTAACATTATTATTTATATTTTTATCTTTTATATTATTATTATTTATTAATTATTATATTATTATTAAGTTATATATTATTATGATTATTATTATTTATATATTACGAAAGTCTAATACATTTATGGATTGATGAATCATTATGATTATTATTTATTATTAGTTTTTATTGTTATTGTATTTATTTTATTATTTATTTAATATTAATTATTAGCAATATATGATTTATATGATTTATATATTACTTGTATCTGATATAAGCTACGAACAGCATTTCAAATTATATTTATTATTAATTTGTATTATTATATTATTATATACTATTATAATTATTTATATAGAAATATTTATAACTGCTATTTTGAGATCTCGTTCATCTGTTCTTCATATCTGTCTCTTATATTATTTTTCTAGTTCAAGTGATTAAAATTTTGTTTATTATATAGATCTAGATATATTGGTCTCATAGATATTGTAGGAAAGACTCGAACTAAGTCGTCCTTTGTGTTTATGATTATATGTTCAGATTCTATCCTCAGCTGTATCACTTATAATGGCGATCTCTGAAGTTTATTCCCAAATGGAAGACGGAATATGATTGGGTTATCTGTGGAATTAGTTATATATATATAGTTCAAAATTGTTTATAAATACTCAGTTTACTATAATATAGTATAATATAATTAATACTTAATGTTTATAATATAATTAAATTAGATTATTTTATATTATAATAATACTATATACATATATAGTGATAATGAATTGTACATTCATATAGATAAAGAATATAATAAATTAAATATAATAAATAAAAATTATTTAATAAATACTTGAGAACACAGGTACATCGCCTGACCTTAAAGTATATATATTAATA
Source organism: Trachelipus rathkii (assembly GCA_015478945.1). Classification (NCBI taxonomy): domain Eukaryota; kingdom Metazoa; phylum Arthropoda; class Malacostraca; order Isopoda; family Trachelipodidae; genus Trachelipus; species Trachelipus rathkii. Next base: position 23,474 of record JABUQX010016085.1, on the reverse strand, counting down.
TGGATATCATACTATATAGATAAGTATTTTAGATAAAGAGTAATAAGATGTTTATGTTAAAATATAATACAAGTATTCTATTATATATGTAATATAATATAGTATATATATATACGTAGTATATTATATATACTTATATTATATATATGATATATATTGAATTAAAATATTATATAATTAGTATTAGTATTATATATATTATATCATATATAGCTGTAAATATCTAACTTAATATATATATTTATAGATTAATATTATCATATATATAATTATTTATAATATAATATACTTGTATTATTATAATATAATATTATTATAGTATTTTTATTAGTATATATTATATATAATATTATATATTATAAATGTATAGAGCAGATGATGATAGAGAGAGAGAGAGAGAAGTAAGCGAGAGCATAGTAAAAATAGTTACTGGTGAGTCTGCTAACTTGTAGTATATTATAGTTATATATATAAATACTATAATATATTAATATTATATTATATATTTTATTATATATATAATGATATTGATAATATATATATTAATAGTAATATAATAATATATATTAGGAATAAGTTTATATAATTGTCTCAAATATAATTTAGATATTGGAAAGGTTGGTGTACAAAAATTCTCTATGATACCCTAAAGAAAATTTAAAAATTATTTGCTATAATTAATAATATCTTATATTTATTTATTTTTTTGAGCTTATGTACAGTCACTTTTCTCGTAAATATTTTTTATTTGTGTTATCAAATATCACAAGTATCACTAATATTATTAATTTATATATATAGTATTATATATATATATAATATATTATATATTATATATTAATAATATATATAATATAATAGTATAATTTAATATATTTAATATATGTAATTATATAATAATATATAATACTAATAATATTAAATATTATATATATATATAATATGATTAAATATATATTATAATTCATAATAATATATATATTAATAATATTTATCTATAATATATAATATAGCTAATATATTAGTATATTTATTATATAATATATATACTAAAATATATAATAATATTAATATTAGCAATGCGTGTCTAGATTATTTTTAATGCTTCTACAGTTGTCACTAGTAGAAAGGCAGTCCACAGTAAACAAATTTTTAGTATTTGTAGATCAGGTACTGAATGTGATAGTGTGTGTGTAAGGAGGGGATTTGTAGCTTGTTATGCCTGTTTTTGTTTTGTGTGTTTTTCGTGTTGTTTTTTTGTTGACACAGTAATCATTTTATTGTTTTTAGTCTAAAGAATACCTAGGGTACACCGCAAAGATGGCAGACTCGTGATTTCTAATTGAGTCATGTGTGTTTAGGGTATGGCAGTGGGTGATATGTGGGTGGATTTAGATGTAAAAATACTGTTTTTATGCCGATGTGAATTAAGGTATATATCTTGACAATGATATTTTACCCCAAAACTAATAAAAGCTGAGTTATTTTATTTTCACGTCTGTAATAAAGGCAATCAATAAATCATTGTTTTTCGCATGCAAAATTTCATGGAATCCTCTGCTATTCCTTAGGAAAAGTTTTATTATGAGACGACTTAAGGATAGATTTTGTGACTCATCGTGAGGCAATCAATCGTGGCTCTTACACGAGTTCATTTGGCGAAAATTTCTTAAATGAAACAGGAACAAATATACCGTCTGGAATTCTAAGGTCATGGACAGGAAATGGATGCATTTTTAAGACTTTCAGACATATAATTATAGAAAGAGCAAAACTGAAAATGAAAATGCGTGGTACGAGTTAATGAAATAAAAGAAAGCTGCAAAAAAAAGTGGGGTTTGAAATGAGGGAAGCTTCGGCTGGGGAAAAGATGACCCTCAGTTTGGACTTGATCCGAGGGGAAATAATGGGTAAATTTCTGAGAATTTCGTGACTTTATTTTCTTCTTCGACTAAACCGGAAGTGACCTAATGACCGAAAGATCGTCGAAATTACTTAACTCTAATTATAAAAACTGCTCCTCAAACTATCACAACACAGACATATAAATCCATTCACACATACAATCATTTTCATCCTATAATTATATATATATATATATATATATAATATATATATGATAATATATTATATATATATAATATATAGAAAATACTACTATAATATATATATATATATATATATATATAATATATTATATACTATATATATATATATATAATAATATATACTATTAATATACGGTAATATAATATATATATATATATATATATATATATATTATATATATATATATAAATATATTATATATATATATATATATATTACATATATATATATATAATATAATATATATATAGCGTTATATATATATATATATATATAATATATATTACTATATATTATATATTATATATTATATATATATGGGCAGTTTTCATGAGCAATTCTCCAAACAAGTAGAAGATAACAAGGAGACCGCTAGATATTCAAATTCCATGCGACTGTAACAAAATAATTGAAGCGTAATTGTTTTTATATAATTATTTAAATGCTTACCACATATTCAAGCGTAGAGGAGGAAAGGGAAGCGAAGCTCTCCTCTCTCTCCGTAGACAATGGGTATTTTTCCATGTATTAATATACCAAAAATTAATACACCAATTTAGTATATTTAATAGAAATTATATATTATCTTCATTATATGCCTGCCAGCGATCTCCTTGTTCGAGTTCCTAGCACGAGACAGACAATTCAAGACGCGATTTACAGAATTTACTCCCGAGATTTATGATGATGATGACTGAGAAGGATATATTCCGTTTCCCTCTTCAATTTTTATTATTATTATTATAATTATTATTATTATTATTATTATTATTATTATTATTATTATTATTATTATTATTATTATTATTATTATTATTATTATTATTATTATTTTATATATATATATATATATTACTATATATATTATATCATACTATATATAATATATATTATATATCTATATATATATAATATATTATTAATATATATATACTTATATATTAATATATATATTATGTAAATATATATTATATTATATATATAATATTCATTGGCTTTTATACGATCGTATAAATGTAAGTGAATGTTATACTTACATTGTTTATATATTTATTCGAACATTAAAATTACTTACATAAAACGTGAATTTATTTCATTTATTATAAGCATGTTTTATGTTTATATTTTACCTCCAAAAATGTGTACATGCATTATGTACACAAATCAGGGATAAAATACAACAAAAACTTTTGCATAAATATATTAAAAAAAATGTTATTAAATATATTATTTTCTTTATACAAACAAAGATTTTGCATGTACAGTAAATTTTAAGGTTAAATAATTATATATTAAAAATTTTATAGCAACTTGAATGAAATTCATTATAAAAAATTAAAAAAAATAAAAAAAAAAATAAATAAA
>JABUQX010016085.1:10000-15000 GCA_015478945.1 Trachelipus rathkii | reverse complement strand
ATATGTTAATATGACGATATAAACTGAATGATTAAAGTGACCTTTACTGTAAAATAGTAGAGCATATAAATATTTATTTATTTACTTTTTCGTTCTTATTCGTTTATTCATAGCTTAACTAGTGCATCGGGAAAAGATAAGTTTTTCACCACCTGTTTCACTGCAGAATATTGGGTTCATGAAGAAACTTGTAAAAACTAATGTAAGACAGTTCAATGCTTCCTACTGAAACTCGTTTTTCGTTTTACCTAATCTATGTCACATATATATATATATATATATATATACTATATATATATATAATACATATATATACTACTATATATAACTATATATAGTATATATATATATATATATATATATAATATATATATACTATAATATATAATATATACTACTATATAATATATATATATATATATATTATATATATATATATCAGAAGGCCGACTCTATACTCGTGCGCTCCTGCTTTTAGCACGAACGAGTTAATATTATGGAAACGACGATCTTTTATTAAATTTTATAATGTTACGAGTGTAAACCTTTAATTTTTTTTGCGAAAATTAGTCAAATGAAGTAAAAATAATTACATATAAATATAAAATATTATGTAAAATTGAAACAAAAAGTGTAAAGAAATAATCAGGCACCATTGAATAACCCTATTTTTTAATCAATTAAAAAAGGTTGACTCTTTCGTGGCTCGAATCGAATAGCGGAGATTGTGTCTGTGAAATTAGAGTATAAAATTGTTTCATTATATTGTTGCCTTTCACAACTCTTAGCTTACATTCTTTTTATGAATATATATGGGTGAGACTACTTAAGCTTTATTTGTAAACGTTAAATATATATATATAATATATATATATATACTAATAATATAATAATATAATTATACAAAATAAAACATAATAATAATATATAATAATATATATATATATATATATAGATATATATATACTATATCATATAATATAATATAATATATAATATATAGGCAGAGAGAGCAGAGAAGAGAGAAAACAGCAGAGAGAGAGAGAAGCCCCACCGAGTAGTAAAAAGTTACTGGAGTCGTCGCTGATATATTATATATATATACTATATATATATATAATATATATAGTATATAGGTATAAGTATATACTATACGTATATATATATAAGATAAGTATATATATATATATATATATATATATATGATATAATTGATAGAGAGAGAGAGAGAGAAGAGAGAGAGAGAGAGACGAGACAAGAGAGCAGAGAAGGAGAAGCCCCCACGACCTAGGTACAAAATATAAGAAAATATTTAGATGTGTGTTTTTGACTGAATTTAAAGTATTTAAAATATCGAATTTTACTTTTACCTTTTGTAATAAATTCAAGTCTTGTACAATCGATTTTTTTTTGAGAGGAGGAAAATCCTGGCATAGCGCATGTGATAACATTTAAAGTTCGTGTGGCGAAGACCTTGGGTTCGACCTCTAGAAAACTCTTCAGAAAAGTTTACCTTCTCAATATAGGGCAAAACACCAGCCACCAGGAGGTGGAAACGTGGTTAAAAATTTTTTTTTTTTAAAAACTGCATAACAATTTTACTAAGATTTCTGTATTATTATCGCTCACGCTAAGGCAGTTTCCTTGTGAAGTGTGGGTGGAGCCACTGGTGTCAGCGAAGAATTTTTTTTTTAATAATATTAAATTTACATTTTAAAATATTTATCTACTTGTGTGTCTGTATGCCGTTGTTCACTTCCCATGTAAATGTAATTCAACCCCGTGTTTTCATCTTTGTGCCTGATAATGTGTTATTCCTGTGCCTGGAAGGTGGTCCTCCTGTAGTCTTTTATCACTGCCCGTGGATGGGGTTACAGAAAACAAACTTCTTTTCTAGTCTTTTACCAAGCAGCTTATTGTAATGTTCCCGAACGTAGGCTATATACCCAGTGACTGTGCTGTTCTTAGGCGTATCAAGTTCGAGTGCTGTTTGCTGAACAAATTGGGGTCCGGCTTATTTCAGGGGCTAGTCCGAATCTACATCCACAGTTTGTGCAATTTCGCAAGACCGGCGAATGCCTTCAGTGTTAAGCTTCCGCGTTGGGACGACTGCTCACCAATTGTTTTTACTCACATTATTAAAATGGTTTATTTTTATGTAGTAGTTCCGGAGTTTTTTTTACTTCATGGTTTTTCTTAGTAACTTTGTGACCGTTCTAAATAGGACACACTTATTCGTTAATCAGACTCTGTGAGAGGGCTGAAAGACCACTCCAAATTACTTGATTTGAGAACCTTGTTGATAAAGTGTTGGGAACGGAACACCCTAGACTCTAAAGTCTAAGGGCTCTAGGTGGTTCCTTTTTCTCCATATACTATAACGAGTGAGTCTCCAATTTAAAGGTAGAACACGCAGGGTTGATTTATGGAGATCCCCACCGACACCCCCTGCCAGGAATTTCCAACGATACATCTTTCCTGATGTATTTTTATTTACGATCCGCGTTCTCCAAATCCCTCACCAAACATTATTACATGAGCAAACCCCTGGAAAAAAAAAGAGAGTCTTAAATGGTTCTGCCCCAGATGCCAGTCGTGAGAAACGGTTCATTCTTAGTGGCGGCAGCCTCGAGGCTCCAAAGTTCCAGGCTGTCAATATTTTCCCTGTGTGGCCTTTCGTGTTTTTTTTATCCTGATGTTTTCGTGAATACGTCAAAGGGTACTACAATTTATGACATGGATATACAGTCGGAATTTCCTAAAATATTTGGTAACATTTTAAGAAAAAAGGGATTATCCGTCCCACACCTAACAGGAATGCATTCTAGTCTGAATTGCCTCGCTTGTTTTTTTAATACTTTTTTTTCCCCCTCGTCATCGAGAGCTACCAGATGCTCGAACTTTTCCAAACCCAGATGATGTTTGAAATTCTAGCAATGGTCCATCCTCGAAAGTATTAGCAATTTTGCGGGAGCTCTGCACGTATGTGGATGAGACTTGCACCCTTTGTGAAACTTCGTCCTGTTCCCCTAATTGTAAGTCAGCTTAATACATCGTCTGGGAATTGTGCATGTTACGCACCTTACCCCAGTATCCTGGGATTATTTAATTTAACTATTTTTATTGAAGCGTGTTGATGGCAGATGGAAGGTATACAGAGAGACGCTTCTAACAACCAACAACGTTTTATTTGAGGAATTCGTTTGGACAGAGAAGCCATGAAGATGTATCCGGTGGAGCACTGAGACCCCAATTCATAAAAAACACACTAAACGAAGATTTTCAACGTTATAGCCGCATCGCATGAGACCAACATGTTCCGCTTCCGATAAGACAAAAGTGAGGCAGAGAACAGCAATGTTGCCATTTGATAAATTCAAGGGCGCTTTGCCATCGTTATATAATCCCCTTCCAGAGCAATGGCCGCAGGTGTTTTAGTGGAGATACGCCTCGGCGTACGCGCTTGTCTGCCACTGCTCGATACAGAAGGTGACGGTGGCAATGCACGCAAAACAGAAAGCAAGTCCAAAGAAGAGAGCGAAGAAGCAAAGTCGAAACAGGAATGCGTGATCGGAAACGAGTGGTCGGACGAGGTGGTGGAGTTGAAATCGCAGCTGAAATTGAAATCGTCGAAGGTTGTGTCGAAACCAGAGTTGGAGGTGGCGATGGCATTGCAAGAGGTGACGGTTGTGTGAAAAGTAGGTTGTGAAGAGGAACCGAATTGGTTCGAGGAACAAAAGGCGTTTGCGAATCCCTTTTCACATCAGTATTCGCAATGGGCCACACGAAGCAATCTGTTGAGAAGCCACTATACCTATGCGAAAAAGGGAAAGAACGTGTGTCAGTAGGACTGGCCTGAAGCAACTGGACTGGTGGAATGAGTGGATGATAAACGATCGATTGACCGAGTTGGTTATGAGCGGTTGATCAAGGACTTGCAAGACATCACCAAAGGACGAAGCACTTTGGGCGAGTGACGACCATACGGAGATGTCGTTACAAAGAGGATCAACCTATGCGAAGTGAGTGAGTGATTGGATGAGTCGATCGAGTGATCGAGTTGTTGACCAGCAGATCTATCGGTTGAGTGAGTTGGTGAACGTATTGTTTGTAGGTTGATCGGTGAACTTGCAAAGCATCTCTGCAGGACGAAACACTTTGGGCGAGTGTCGACCTAAACGAGATGCTGTTACAAAGGAGTCAACCTGTGCGAGACGAGGTGACGTTCGGGCGAACGGCCGAGTGCAGTAAAACAAACTCTAAAGGAAGAAGCACTTTGGGCGAGTGTCAACCATCACGAAATGTCTTACAGCGGCGAACAACTTTGAGAGCAGTTGTGATGAACCTCGCGGCCTTCCAGGTGGCGGAAGTGACGTACCGCGAGAGAGAATAAGCGAAGAGTTCACACGTCAATCGATTGTTGTTGGAGGACCCTGTAGCTGTTTCACAAAACTACGAAGAAGGATATGTGGGTGTGTGTCTGACCGGGAAAGCAAAGGATCAAAGACACACACGCTTTTCTAAGTTTATTAAAAATATAAATTTAAACACTAAATGTACTTTATTACATCAACATCATTATCAGCAAAAATGAACATATATAAACCTACGATAAAAATAAAATGTAAGCAAAAAAAATAAATCGATACTGCAAGCAATTACAAAAATATATAGGCTATATCATTCAAAAGTCTTCAGCAAATTAATAACAAAAATGAAAATATATAATAAATTTTCAGAAAGAGAATACAAACATACAAATAAATGACACAATTACAAATAAATTACACAATTATATTCAACATAAATAAATAATACAAAATCAATACAACGAAACAAGAATGATTCCATTTACTATTCCATAAGCAAATACATATAACAAATATAGTCAACCCGAGGAAATAATTACTTTATTAATTTATGTAATATAATATAAATAAATTATACACTATATCAATATAAATAAATATTAACGAAATAGAAACACCACCTGTCCTTTC
>JABUQX010016085.1:0-5000 GCA_015478945.1 Trachelipus rathkii | reverse complement strand
TTAGGTGTGATTATAAGCAGTATTTGAAAAGTACAATCAGTGTTTCGAAACAAGAATAAGCTAAATAAAATGCCTGGCATAATTAAATCCGCAAATTGTTGTTTACAAGACAAAAAAAGTAATAAGTAAAACTGTGATTAATAGCTATGTCTATGCCAATAATACAGTAATTGTGGCTAAAAGTTGGCCCCTATTTAAAGAGAAGGACTTAGATATTCAAGAGAGAGGCAACGTTAGAGCAACAAGGGGATGGATTTTTTTTTTTTCTTTTTTGCGTTTGAGGTGTAAGAGCTATGAGAGAGGCTGAAGGAGTTAGGAATGTTTCTGTAGAAAGGCGATTTCTCAGAGGAACATGATACAAGTCTATACAAAATTTTTACATCCATTGATAATACGGAGACCAATAAATTATTCATTAGTAAAGCACGGACGTAGACCAGGGGGCATAACAAGAAAAATTAAGAAGAAAGGCATCCATCTTGATATAAGAAAGCATTATTCAGCAGTAAAGGTTGGTAATTTTTGGGAATGGTTGCCACAGGAGATATATATATATAATTGATATTTATATATAAATTATATATTATATATATATATATATATATAATATATATATATAATATATATATATATATTATATATATATATATATATATATATATAATATATATATATATATATAGTATATATATAATAAAACGAGAACTAAATATATATATATATATATATTAGAGTGTAACGGATACACCGCATCCGCATATTCGGATATCCGCATCATTTTTCACTATCAGCATCCGCAACCACATCCGCATTAATTTTTTGCGGATAGCGGATATTATTCACTATGAATTATGAGAAACGTGTGTGCACTACCTATATATATTATATATATATATATAATATATTTATAATATAATATATATATATATATAATATATATATATAATATTAATATAATATAATAAATAAATAATAATATATATATATATTAAAATAAGGACTTTCAAGGATGACAGAAGCACTCATGCTGAAATAGATAATATAATATAAGAGATTTCAATAACTCTTTCAAAACGATGACGCATGTACAATATCTAACTCGTAGATACAAAACATAATTCTTGAACCGCGGTTTTACAGAGGTGTTAAAATAATTTAGGATGCCTAGCTGATAAAATGGCTGCTAAAAGGCAGATAATATCACCAGGACAATAAAGAAGCAAAGATCCACACAAACAAACACGCAATTACCATCTGTTAGCTATCATTGCTGATTCCATGAATGTTCTTTGCTTCTAGCAGCGATGAAGAAAGAGTCTTGTTTAGAGGTGTCAAAGACACTCTATCATTGACGAAGAATATCAAAGAGAAAAGCTTGGAATCAGAAAAAGATCCACTGGTCTTATGGAAATGATAAATTGTAAATGTTTGTTCCACATCTGCAGAAGTCGTCAGGAATTCTTAGCAGCCCTTCAACAAGTGTAGCTAGTGAGCGTCTTTCAGAGGTGCGATCTTCATTTACGACGAAAAAGGATAAGCCAAAACTCTTCCCCTGACAGGCTTCAGAAGCTTTTGTCTTTTGAACCATAAATTGAAAGATTATTATAATTTCAAGCATTAAATATATAACCTTTTTCCAAATTGGCGGAGGCTTGGGAAAGAGGTTGGTGGGGGGCAAAAGAGTTGGGTCCAAGCATCCTGCACTCTGGTAACACGAGTTATATATATAATATAATATATATATATATAATATATATATATTATATAATATATATGATATATATATATATATATATATATATATATATATATATATATATATATATATATATATATATTTATATAATAAATATATATATATATATATATAAGGGAGATATTGTTCGTGCATAAGTTGTGTTTTATTGACAACTAAGGTAAAGGCTTAATGTTGGTGTCAATTGGTAATCCAATATTTTAATCATAGTAATACTTAGGTTTAAGTTATTCATTGATCCAGTCTGGACTGTGATCCAGCCTGGACAATGATTTTATTATATTTACTTCAGTTATGATCAACCCTTGTAATATTTCATGATACTCTAATTGTATTTTCCTTTTCTAGTAACAACCCTTCATGAATATATTTTATTGATAAGTATTGGTTAAAATTGTATATATAAATAAAACCAATAATAAATAGCCAAGGAGCATATAATTGTACGAAATCCATAGTTGTGCTCAGTTACAAAATCGAATCCACCGAAGACCTTGAAAAGAAATTATATCTATTTTCAAGGTTAGTAATTAAACACAAAGAACCTAATGTAATTAATATAATACTATTTAATGTAAAAACTGTAAACACTCTGTATTGATATAAGGTAGTAAACTTGACATTTCGTTTGCAGTTTACTGTCTTGTAGAACCATTGACATCACTATTGTCCCCATTGAATAAACCCCTTTTGGACACTACCAGGGTGAGTTTCTTAACATACACAAATCCATGTAATCATGCTTTAACTATAAAATGTGTAAATATAATGTAATAAGTTAAATTATTGAACAAAGATAAAAATATTATTTATTTTTAATAGGGTTTCGAAGCTGGGATTCATTCCTGAATCCATCTTCTGTGTCGTTTTTAAGCAGGGGATTCATTCTGAATCCTTCTCGTGTTTCGAAGCTGGGATTCATCCTGAATCCTTTCTTCTTCTTCGTCATTTATATAGTTGTGATTCTCCTGAATCATACTTCTTCTTTGGATCCATTTTTCCCCGTCAATCTCCAGTTAAGTAATCGTGTATTTGTCTTTGTTGAGTCCGAATTTCTAATTCCTCCTTTACCTTCATATGCATGAATAATATTTGGAAGCGTTCGGTTTCCACTCTCGAGTCTGATTCCAGAGCTGTCTGAGCTCTTGTACATATTTGATACATTGGATCCTTTGTATATATCCCCAATGTATATTAACTAATTATAGTCTATAGTCTATTTAAATTTATATATCTTTTATTACCATATTGTTGGGGTTGGATTTTTGTTATATATGAATACCTCACAAACATCCCATTATCTATTTTGAGCGAGTATAGTAAAGATAAACTTTTTTATGGTGTGTCAATATCCTTTGATCTTTGATTCTTTACTGCAATATTATTCTTTACTACTGAAAAATATCTGAGTAATCTTCAACGATAGAAAGATCCGGGAACGATCTATATAATTATAAAACATTATCTGGTTAAGATCTGTAGATGATTGTTATCACAATTGCTTATTTATTTTAAAAGCTCACAATCCTCACTGAATTGTCATCAAGTAAGCAGGCCAACGGAGTCCCGAGATTATCTCCCTCCTTACGGAGCAAGGCGCTAAACCTGCTTCCGTATTAAATCTTGATTGGTGTCAGTTGGTTGCCTTTCTTACTAGATATTCAAACCACGTCTTTAGAACATCACAAAAATCTCATCGACGTATTATTTTCTATTTTGACCTTCGAAATCTTCGTTTTCTTCGACCTTCGACTCTACGAGAATTAGTGGAGAGAGGCAACTCTAAGTCGGGTACGAGTGTTCGGTCCCAGCGTGCTTCTCTCCACAACACTATCACACATTTATATATATTATATATATATATATATATATATAAATATATATATAATATATATATTATAATATATATATATATATATATTATATATATATATATATATATATATAATCATGGGCGTCGCCAGCTTCCAAGCAGCTTTGCCCCCCCCTGGAATTCGGGATCTGAATTTTTTTTAAATAATATTATATATATATATATATATATATATATATTATATTATATAGATATATATATATATATTATATATAACTATATATATTAGATATAATAATAATAATATATATATATTATGACGTAATGATAATATATATATATATTTATATATATATATTCTTTCTTTCTTTCTTTCACCTTCCTCTTTGCCCCAGATTGGGGGTAAAGTGCTGTACAAGCATCGGAAAAGAAAAGCAGTAGGAAAACATGAAAAAGTCGAAAGAAAAGCCCAGCCTTACGCCCCCTCTGTACCATTAATAGTAGAACTTGTCGCAGTCAGAGAAATCCACCCTAGAGCATCATCGGGACCGCGACGGACCCTCGATATGGGGAAATCTCAATGTAAGGGTTCATCCCCTAGGCCCAGGTGGGCCACAACCATGCCCCCCATACAAAAAAACCCCGCCAGTCTCTCCTATCATGCACTTATTCTCGCCTCTGCCAAACTCACATTCTCTCCTTCAACATTCGTTCACTCAACTCAATCCACTTTCTCTTCGGTACTCCCAGCCGGTCGTTCCCAACACACTCCACCACTAAACAACCGCTTAACCAACCGACTTCATTCAGCCTTCCACATGACCAAACCATCTCAACATACTTCATTTATCTCTCATTTACCCCTTTCTATACACCACAACACTCTCATACGTTCATTCCTCACTTTATTAAGTCTTTTCACACCAGCATGCCCCTAAGATTGTCCATCTGAAACACATTGAACTTTGAATCTATACTTCTTATTCCAGACCATAGTCTCACTACCATACAATAACACAGGTAACAACATACCGTCCTCATGTAAGACCCTAGCGCACTCAGACTTAGTCCCTTTACATTCACCAACGATTTAATTGCACCAGCCACCTTCCTGCCATTCAACAACTTTCCTACTACACTCTGCATCATCCTTCCCTTCTGCATCCAACACATACCCTAAATATTTTAAACAGACACTTGCTCCAGCTGCTCATCATCTAAACATAACTTCACACTGAATATAATATATAATAATATATAATATAATATAATATATTATATATATATATATATATATAAATATATATATAAATATATATATTATATATATATATATATTATATATATATATATATAATATATATATATAGTATGTATGTATATATTATATATATAATATATATATATATATATATATATATATATCTCTCT
>JABUQX010016084.1:15000-37200 GCA_015478945.1 Trachelipus rathkii | reverse complement strand
AACAGGAAAACAAACCGACAAAACAATACAACTCTCAGACTAATTTGCTTATTTGACTAATCAGTCGCAGAGAGTTAATAATAGTCAATCTACGTCCCAACACGCTAGAGGAACGCAACACCTCGTCCGCCTTCTGTTATATTTATGTGAGAATGTTGACATATATGGATGGAATTCGAGCTCATGAATTTCGTTTTATAGGGCGTAGGGTTGAGGCTATTTGTGCATATTGTAGCAAAAAAAGGGATGGGCATGTACGTGACTGAGGAAGAGTGTTAAAATTACAAGACATCATACCGACTACATCTCCATAACACCAGTCTATTATACACGTTGTGTCCACTTGTACCTTTTTGACAAGGGGAACGAACATGCTATGGATTTATTAAACTGCACTCTATAAAGTAACATCCTCACCGCAAAACACACAGTTTTAGAATGAACCAGGGTTAGAGGATTCTCTAACAACACACTAAAAAGTCCCGATCCCCACAGGCCTTTATCTGGTTCAATTAGTGTAATAACAACTTTCTTTCTCATAATGTGACAATACACCATTCTTCGGTATTTAAAATTCGTGAATGGTCTTTTGTGTCAACCACGGATGTTGTAGTTAATCAGATATCAAAAACAGTTCTAGAGGGAATTTAAACTTTCCCAGATTTCCTCTCCCCTGGGAAGTGAGCCATTTACTGTGTGTAGATGTGAGTATTACAGCCAGAAAACCAGACGAAATGTTGGCTCTTGCAGTAAATAATGTGGGGGAAATGGGGGTTAACGTTGATATTTGTGTGTGGCAAGGGGTTAGTGTGTTGGATCTTTTTAGATTGATAAAAAATAATATACTGGACACTCTATAATGTCTTTTACTCACTTGCTCCGCATCATTTAAACAACTCCTGTTTACACAAGTTTAACAACCACCGCTGTTACGGAATTCAGAATGGGTCAAAAACGGTTAAAACTAGTGGCGGCACAGGAATTGGTGACAAATATCAAATTTCTCCTGTCCGAAGCGGAAAGGCGGATGCCCGCTCGATAGTCCAGTTTATCGCTTTATATTTTCTTTTTGCTTGCTTACATAGTTTCAGACCTTTGGGTCATGGGTTGTACTGGTTGAACAAGCGGTATTCAGGCATAAGCCTGGGATCAGCTCTTGGTCTTTCGTACTTTGCAGATTTCAATTAAACTTATTAGAAATACTTTCTTGCCGTCTGCAGAAGTCTGGTCATGTTGGTTAGGTCTTTTTTTATTTAGCGGATTGAGTGAATCCATGCGGTTACAATGTATTGAACAATATGTTTAATATTACCCAGCAGCTTCTTCTCTTTTGAAAAAGGATTTTCTCTTACACCAACCAACATTGTTGTTTTACTTGTGCAATTTCTTACCTGATTATTATTTACAAGTTTGTACTCGGTTTGCTGTTCTCCTGCGCGACGGGAAACAATAACCATCTTCCAGGACATGTCTCGATGGGAATTGGTTCATCGTTTGGGGGAAATATTTAGATAAGTTGTCGCTAAAAGGAATTTATTTAGTCCAATTTTACCTCGTTCTTCAGTTTTTTAGAATTTTGTCTCGGTAACAATTCCTCAGCGATTGGATACCGCCGCATTTACATGTAACTTGTTGATGTTGGAGTGGGTTTCTTATATCCAAGAGTGCATGTAATTGACTCATGATCTCGGGGGATTTCCAGGGCGATTTAAAACCTCTTCTCTCATTTCCATGTTCCCGGGAATTGTTTATCTTTCCTCAGATTCATCCAAGATAGCCGTCTTTTCAACATATTCAGTTTTCTGTCGATATCCTCCCTCGGGGGTTCCATCCGTTAGGTAAATCCCCGTTCCATAGGACAGTTTGTTTACCTTTAACTGTTCGAGACAAATTACAAGTCCAGAGTTTACAGATGGAACCCCACCAAGAAAAAGGCTCCACTAGTCCATCTGCTTGGACCAAAGAGCGGTTAATTGAAGAATTTAATATATCTGTATTGCCAATTACGGAATCTCAGAAGCAAGACCTTATCTCCAACAATCTTGCTTTACTCATCAAGCAGCTCTTAGTTCTGGTGATAGTGATGTGGGGGTAGCCACTAATATTACCCACGCCATTGAACTAGAAACTAACTGACCAGTTCGTTTTCCAGTCCGTCATTTCCAAGGACCATTGGCTCAAGAAATAGAAAAGAAATTGTGACAACCCCTTCCATTTTTGAATTCAGAATATTATCCGTCCAAGTAATAAATCACCGTATTTACTGCACACCGTCTGTTACCTGTCAGAAACCAGACGGTTACACTTGACTATGTTTTAGATTTTATCAGCAGCTAAATAAAAAACGTCCACTAAATCTTGACTCCTTTATTCCTTTACGAACCTGATCGACATAATGATATAATATGTATGGATATTATTCATAACTTTTTACACTATTGTTTAGTCTAAGTAGTGTATTATCAGGTCCTCAATGGAAGCCGATAGGTTAGAATAACAGCAATTTTTCCACCTCGTTAAATCGCTCAATACGAGTATCTGAAGTATGCCGTCATCGAGTGTGAAAAAGGTTCCTGCTATTCTCAACGTGGGATGATGGCTTGCGTTAAACGTGGGTTGAGCCAGCTGGTCTGATTAAGGTGATGGTTATTATTAATTGGATTTTGTAACATCATCGCTTCTGCAAGACTTTATTAAAGACCATCTCATTTCAATACTTATCTAGAATCGATTAGTTATTCTTATCTTGCATTTTAGAAACAAAATGGCTATAAGCTTCAAACCAAGTAAGACATCGCCTATGTTGATATGGAGGTTGTAGAGTTATTTTAGGTCATCACATTTTACCAGTAAGAAGGTAATTTCCATTGCTCAGAAAAAATATACAATGAGGAGCTTTGGAGTTTTATCATCAAGTTACCCACATCATAGTGAACACCTTCCGCCAATTTTTTAAGGAATAGGTGAATTACAATACACTAAATACCCAGAATCAGTAAACCTTTTATCTGTCAAACGGGAAAAAATGAGTAAAATTCCATTCAACCTACTAAGTGCCCAAGCATAAGGGCATTTGAGAAGAACTTCAATGCGGGCCTTGGTTACCTCTGTTTTGCTGGGAATTCTCAAAGTTATTTAATGACTCTAACAACTTACTCAACCCTGGGAACTTCTATAGTTCGACGCCCCTCCACATTTTGCGCCGTGGCGTGTCTCTCAAATCTATAGATGAACGCAAACCATACTCTATCTTATACCTTTAATGGTTGCTAGAGGAATTAACGGGAGTCATAGATAAGGATATGCTTAAACGGCTCATTTACGATGGGCCGTTAAAGTATACTTTTGTTGAGCCTTTTACCATTAAATGATGGAGTCAAGTATTCATCATATTTTACTTAGACATATTTGTCACTCGATTTTATCTTATGCAAATATGAAGTGTCTAGTTCTATACATTGAGTCGATTCATAGCCCGCCCCATGGAGGAACTTGAACGAATTTGATTTTTGAAATTCTGCCACATTCCAGGTGCAAAACGTTCAATATGTATGTGTAAGCCGTATTGCACTTTTCCCGTATCTCACCATAGATTCACCCACACTCTGACTCTCCTCCAGACCAGATCACCTCTGTTTACCAATATCCTTCGGTTAGATTTCGATCCCTGAATGGAATTTTTGTGGTTGATATAGGTGGTACGGTATTGATGAGTTTTTAGTGATTATGATCTCACTTAGTATCGACTGCTTTTCCATTATTTCATATCTTATTCTATGTAGATCATCATTTAGACTTTCGTGGACAACTATTATCAATGAATCTAACTCAAAAGCATCCCTCAAAATATTTACTAGGTATTACAATAGGCAAGACACATCCAGGAAAACTTTTATACGGACTCCTCCATAACTTCACTGGACCAATTGCCCATTTCGGATATGGTGACATTCGAGCTATTCAAGATATCTCAAGTTTTCGTTCTATTTATCAATGATTAATCATACCGTTATATGTCTATGTGAGGCATAACTTTTATCCTAAGCAGCGTTTGTTGTTTAAAGTGCTTAGGAGGTGTCCATTACAATTATCTGATGCCGATAAACTCAGTGATTTAGTATTGTCCGTGTGATACTCTATTATATCTGTAATATTTAACGTTTTATTAACTCAGTAATAATTGAAATACAGAATAGGTTTTTATGTCTGAGTATACAAATCTAGACCAGAAATCAGTGAATTAACAGTAGTGAGTAGACCAAAGCAAGGAGATGGTTATGAAAAACTTGTAAGAGATTATACACCTGTTAAATAGAAATCTAAGATAGATTTATTATGCTTACACTAAAACTCTATCTCATTGAAAAGAACATTACAGTAGTTTCATATATGTCTGCACATAGATATAAACCGATTGCAACTCTAGTCCATATATTAGTTTAACAAGCCATTCATTCTGGTTACTATTTGGATACATTCTCCTTGATTTCCTTTTCGCTTACTGACATTCCTTTTTATCTTCTCATGTGTTATCTTTATACTCTTGCTTGCTAGCTTCCCTCTTTGCTGTCCTTCTGTCCGGGTTTAAACATCTGAGTTTATGATTTGTAAAGATATTTTAAATTTCAGTAGAGAATGGATAAAGTTTAGATAACGAATCTCCGGCTGGTAAAGTATAACAATCGAGTATAACTAGTGGACGCAAAAAATACTATCTCTTTTTCATGCTTGTTGCATTTACACTAGATCAAAATATTAGCTTACACCTTGTTGGTTTATTTCAGCAACTTCATTGAATACCTGCCTTACGTGCAGCTCGTATCGGAATATGAAATTGGCTGGAGCTTAATTAATTATGTTATATTGTTAATAAATAGTTGAGTTAAAGCAGTAAAGCGGTCCTTTTCTTATATATATCAAATTAATTATTGGTCTAATATGTTCATTCTTTGTTATTATTACATCGTGGTTCAATCATTTTAGTGTTAAGGTTATATTATTCTCAATATTTTTTATTAATTTCATCCTTTTTGTTTCTTTTAAATTTAAAGAGTAGGGTTTATAATTAAATAGAATAAACAAACTTAAAGTAGAGTGGGTCATAGTAACTAGTATGTTGAAGACACCACAATTTAAATATCTAAGATTTTAGACTTAAGATGTTTATGCTGATATGTTTTAAAAAAATCAAAGGAGTTGAAGCTCGCAGGAAAAGAACCTGAGAGGTCAAGTTTCCAACCCCTTTGGGTAAGTTATTGAAACTGTGGAACGCGCTGTATGTAGGTAGTTAGGGTTAGATTAATGGGGCTAAAAGTGTTTGTCTGTTGCAGGTGGAACTGATACGGGATTCTTGAACTTATATCAGGGAACAATCAACTTATCAGGGAATTAATCCAACTTATCAGGGAA
Organism: Trachelipus rathkii; assembly: GCA_015478945.1. Lineage (NCBI taxonomy): Eukaryota > Metazoa > Arthropoda > Malacostraca > Isopoda > Trachelipodidae > Trachelipus > Trachelipus rathkii. Next base: position 31,791 of record JABUQX010016084.1, on the reverse strand, counting down.
CAATCAATTTATCAGGGAACAATTAACTGTTACGAGATCCAACAACTATTGAAGCAATTTCTTCAGGAAGATCATTAGGGGTTCTTTTCTAGAGTAGTGAAGAATCGGCGACACCAAAAGTTTGTGCCAAATCGGAAGGAACGAGTGCTTACTTAGCGCCAGAACTTTCCGCGGAAATTGCCGCGGAATTCAGGAACATTGAAAAGCAAGCTGCAACTGGGCAACGAGATTGAAGCAGAGTTATATCGAACTCTGCCATATTCAGAAACATAACGGCAACATCGAAAGACCATGAGGCAGGGACGCTTTGGGTGGCATTTCAAGGGTATCACTGGCACGCCCATCTTAGTTTGTAATAATTGTTAGCGAATGATTCTCCGCAAATTGGCGGCTCTAAGGTTGAAGTTCACGTTTGTTGTAAAAGTGTCTCTAAAAAAATTGTCATATTCATCTTCTTATTGTCCCTATTGAAGTACTGAAATAGCTTTAAGGGGAAGAGAGAAAGGCCTTGTCTCAATCAAGGCAACACACAGTAGGGGAGAAGGGAAAATATGGATATACAATAGGGCGATTACATTGCGTTGGTAAACAAATCCACCGCCTCGGAAAACCATAAAAAGTACACTCTCCTCCAGGGCTAGAGCACAGGCGAGCGGGTAAAAGTGTGTTAAATTTCAACTGAATGTTCTCAGTGTGCTCAGGTTCTCGGAACGTTCGTATAGGGTCCACGGGAACACCAATTTTGGTTGCTCTGCAATGGGATATGTATTGAGACGAGCATTGTTACTCATATAAGGGTCGAAGTCAGGAGGCGGGCAGGGGAGACTATCCATCACAGCCGTAAGTTATACTCGCGTAGTAGTCTAAGGAACGACGGGCAGGGGGATAATCCACGTTAGTGCTGCATCCTTAAGGGATATAAAGAGTCGGATGTACTGATAATATTATAACGGCAAAACACCTTACTCAAGGTACGTTAGAGCGAAGCAATTCGGGGGCTTGGAAAAACTGATGCGGCGAAAAACCATGGTTTGCATCCTTCGCGTAAGATCGCGAGTAATGTGAAAGGGGTTGAAAATCGATATATAAAAATAAATGAGGCGAGGAAGCAGAATAATTCTGTACAAGGAGTCTGGGTGTCAAAACGATGGTTTATAAAAATGACATATAAGGTTACACCTTCGAGAGCACACAAAACGTACATCAAACCTCACATCCCAATTACTATATCAATCGAAGCCCAGTATTAACCATAGCGTTAGCGGTGGCACAGAGCGAAGAGCTATCTAACGTTCTCGGGTGTAGCTATTCATCTCGAGACGTAAAGATTAAACGCGGAGCTTAGAAACCCCTCTCGCCTCTCTTATCCCTTATATCCAGTAGACTGCGATATAGTTTTTGCATGTCGAGAATACTTGCCGGACAAGTAGAGGCCACATGAAAAATTATATTGGAAATGTCTAATCCGAAAGAAACACATTCGTTTTCATTTTCTTTTTCTTATTACATTATTGTCGTTGTGCCAGTTTAATCAGCCCTAAGAATAAAAAAGTAGTCCGATTATCACTTTACAAACTTTGGCAAGTAATAAAGTAAAATCACACAACAACTAATTGTCCATGGGTTTATAGCTGAGGTATAGGCGTATTATAAATATTATAACAAATTAAGATATATAGTATTATCTTTTTGAATTAAGTAAATGATGATGAATATATGAGAAATTACAAAAATAAACTACGCAACAATGAACTATTATTATTTATTTTTATTAACTTTTTTTTTATTATTATTTAGAACGATCTTTTATTTTATGTTCATAAATTTACCAGTCCTTCTGACATGCTCTTTGCATTGCTTTGAAATTACAGTGGACATTATTACTGATTTCTTGGTCCTTCTGACAAACAAAAAACTATTGCTCAATGTTCACTTTAGCTAGGTAATAATAAAAATATCTTTGATGAAAGAACTGTGAGTAAGTATTAATTTTAACAGTGAGTAACACAATTTATCACTTGATGCAATAACAAATAAGTCAGGACATCATTTCCTCATTCCAGCTCTTTTAGTGAATTTTAGTAAGTTATTAGCTCAATTCTTACTTTGTCGTTGGAGCTCCTAACGATGGTGGAATCTTCATTTTAAATCAGTATAAATAAACCTATAGATTACTTATAATAGGAGTATAAATTATGAAATCTCATACATTATACTTATACTACTGTGGTATTACCTCAGGACGATGTTCATGTCTTATATATAATATCTCGAATTTGCACTAGATATATATAACCTTAGTATTCAGTCTTTCCTGACGTGGATCTATATAGGTTCCTTAAAATTAGTCAAAACTGAGAGATTGCTTCTTATTTCACACTATTATGTACCTGAGTACAAAGATAAATGAAAACTATTCTTCATAACGGGCATCTCTCACGATGCAGACTTTGTTTTCCACTCCTCTATATTATATTATAGTTTTTATACAATTAGTATCCAGTAATATATTATCTCAAGTCATAATGATAGTGCTCTAGAAAATAATGGACCATGAATATTACCCAATTATTAGCTAGAAGAAAGGAGGAATCCTCTGAAGTTCTGCGTAGTTTTGCTTATTATATGATTCCGTTAATTTCCTATCCAAGATGATTAATAGAATTAACCAGTAAAAGACTTAATAGAGCATGGGTCCCAGTATCTTCGTACTGACCATCTAAAATGAGATGCCATCATGTCTCTAAGCTCTTATTGTTAGAGCCTAATATCCATAAAATAAAGCCTTTACTGTGACCTATTGTGATGAACTTTGACATACAACCATAATTATCTTAATTGGCAAAGATAATAATTTGTCTTAAGGGTAGTCATGATGATAAATATTAATATTATGATATATTGTATATTCTAAGATGGAATATATATATATATACCATTTCATGACTCCCCTTAATTATAATAATACCTATAATAATATATAGAATAAAACAAATGTTCCTGGAAAAAAGTTATTAAGTCACCAAACTTCTATGAACATCTTTCCTATTGAGCAATTCTATGAAAAAGTATAATAATATAATAAGGTTTTCACAACAACTATGATAATATATTCCATAGATTTACATTATAAGTACTTACGTTCGACCCCTATACCAGAAACCTATTATATAGAGTAAGAATACGTTATAGATGTCTTACATATATATATATATTATCATATATCTATTATATAATATAATATATATATATATAAATGGCTGCTGGTAACGGATTAGAGTGGGACATATAAATAAATATCGAAACCTGTACAAGTTCATCACGGCGGGAATTTTCGATTTATTCAATAATAATTGGCATTTAATAATTGTTTGTCCGTTACTCTCTTTAAACTCTCCTAGAGCCTTAATTTATAAGTGCAAAAGATTAACTAAGGAAAAGACAACGATATATATACGTTCAGTCGGATTATTAACTATAGTGTAATTACCCAATCCAACTTTCCAACTCTTTCCGCCAGATCACGCGCCAAGTGAAGGCGCACGATTTGGCGAGTAACCCTCTTCGCTTATCTATACCTGTCAAACCAATCCAATACGAGATGGTTTAGTCTTATGCGCGCAGCTATCTCCAACGCCAATCATCTTAATTTCTTCATCGACTTTTAGTCAATAACCAATCATATTTTCTCAATGAAACCGGAATGTCATACTTGTTGCGAGAAAGCATAAATTATCAGACTCCTCGGCCGGAGTATTCCCCTCCCAGATATGAATCTATTATAAATAATTATATATATTTACTACTATTCTCATGTTTATAATATTAATATAAACCTTTATACTAAATATCACCAACCTCATATCATATATCTACAGCATAGTAAATTCTATCATATAATTATAATCGACTATGAAATTACACGGTGAAAAAAATGTTGAGTAGGTACCACATATTACAGGATCTCTACCCGTATAATAAGTACTAACCATAACAAAAAGCTAAATCCAGTATGCGGCCAGAATATAAGTACTTAGTTATAGACTAAAATAGTGAAAGAGAGACTTCGTTCGACGTAACAAAAAGGAAACTTTTATAACAGAATTAAAATAAATTCCTCAACTTTATTGTAATATTTACTGATTATTGATTATAACCTGAATCCCACGATATCCATTTCAATAATTTATAATTATTACATGAAGTAAGCGTCGGTGGCGGGGTGACATAACCACTTTAGGTATAACTTCTGTCTCCCAACTTTCCTATTACCTAATTGTCAACTTTTTTTGGAATTAATTAATTTTTTTTATTTTGTTAAAATCTACGGTTAAAATATATTCTTACATGAGATCACCAAAAAAAATCATTATATACTAATTCTAATAATAAATTTTATTAAGTTTGTTAATATACGCCGAGTCAGTGCCCCCGACCGTGGAGGGGTTGAAGTACGGTTTATAATCAAACCAATATGAGGGGTGACTCGTAGCTAACCATCTCTTAGTGTATTTTATAATTAGTCTTTACGTTTAATTTATTCAATTTAGTATAATTTTTTTTTTTTTATAGTTTTAACTAATAATTATTATATATTATATGATAAAAATACAAATATTTAAATTTATAATAAGTAAATAAAATTTATTAACAATGCGGTAATGGAAAATATAAACGTAAATATTATATAAATTAAGGTGATTGGTACCGATTTCACCCCCTCTTATCCGCTTTCCAATTAAAAATTTTTGACAACTCTTATTTTGAAAATCGTATTTTATTATAAAATTTTACATTTTTTAAAAAAAAAATATTTTTTAACTTAATATATATTACTAACTTTTATTTAATTACTTTAAAATTAATTTATATATACCGTATAATAAAAAAATTAATTAATGTTAATAGATACGTTAAATAATAACTAAATAATAACTAAATGGTGGTCCGATTGTTCAAATATCCCTATCCATCTATTAAATATTTTTTATACCAGTGAGGGTTTGAATCGGACCAAGTTGGCTTCACTGATTTTTTTGTACTACTAATTAACTTGCATGTGATCAATAAAATTACTTACTACTCCAAGTTGAAAGTGATTTACGATACGGTCAGCTAATTGTCTGATTGGTCTGAAAAACATATTAATATAATAGATATTGTCTTGCTAATTTATTACATTTTATAAACTAAAAATAAAAAAAACTTCCATTTTTTTAAGAGTGGATACCTAATAAAGTTTATATTTGTACACCTAATTATCTACATTTTTATAATTAAATATTAAAATACTTTTTCTAGAATAAATATGATCTAATAATTAATTCCGTTAACTCCTCTTTTAGTGAGCTTTTAATAAACATGAGGCGTAAAAAATATATTTTTTTTTTTTTATTTATTATTTTTTTTATTTTATTTCAGAGTGTGGACCGAATCATACACCTATCCAAAGTAAGGTGGAATACCTGGTCTTACACCCGCCAGACGCTTTATCATTATGTAGAAAAAATTGCACTTGGGATTGAGTCACAACACAAATTATAGCTTAATACCAAGCTTTTTCCCCTATAAAACCAAACTCAAAATCATATATCCTCCTTATTATCCTTCATTTCAACTATATATAATCCCAATTTAGCTGACCTTCCTCAGATCTTCGCCATTATTTAATATTAAGATCTAGGAATAAGAATCTTTAAGCTAAGTAGAGGCGTTATTAAATATTTAGTGTCATAGGGGGGATGTAGTGAGCCTGTCAAGACTGTCGTGGAGTATTGCATATTCATAGAGACTTAATGTCTAGATTAAGTATATTTTCATTTTACAAAATTAATGCATTGAAACTTGTTTTCTACGCTTCGACCTTATATATGGACTTTTTTATGCCCACAATCTATAAATTTAATTTATGATCTAAATTTTTTTGTTAGTTCCATAATTTAAAAGTATTTTTTACAGAAAGTTTAAACGTTTTTTTCTACAGGCAAGTTAGTTTTTTAGTTACATAGATTTTACCCACCAATCTATGTGAGAAAAGAAGTGGATAAATATACTCTCTCTTATTCGGACGCTTTACCTTCTAAAATGAAGACCATATTATAGGTTTTTTCATAGTAAGATATTTACTTTAGCTCAACAAATTAGCCCTTTTGGGCGTGAATCTTTTGACTCGCTCACTGCAATACTTGGAATATAATTTATACGTTTTATATTAAGTGGGCTTTTCTCCATATATTAAAAGTATTGCAGGAGTGGTTTATGTTTACTTCCCCTTAATCACTAAGATTGTGTTCTTAAACAAGGATGCCTGGATATCTTCCCAATCATCACTAAGTTCGAATTAGCTGACGAAGATCCGAAAGGACTTGCAGATACTGAAAATTAAAGATAATAACTCCTACCTCCAAAGTAGGGCGGTCTCTGTCTTACTTATTGATTAATATTAAACAGCTTCTCCACTTAATCCTTATTACTGCGGAGTGTTTTTCTTTTTATTACTGGAGGTAATTTATCATTATTTTCCATTTTTACATTCAATTGTCATAATTTATTAAATTTCAATAATATTTAATATAATTTTTTACTTTATTTTCTTTGAATCATTTGATTCTTCTATATATATGCAATATTCTTGGATTATTTATATTATAAACCAAGGAATATAACCGATATTATATATTCCACAGGTTTTATCCTCCGGTTTTATCATTGTTTTCTTATATTTTAATTCTCATCTTATATATACAGTATACATTGGCTTTCATAAACTCCTTCCCACATTTAATCTCGGATCTTTTACATATCGTTCCTACATACTTTTTTGTAGATTTACAGTATCTTACTTACAAACCGAATGACTTAATCCGGTTACCTTATATAAGTATATACTAGAAGCATAAATATTAGGTACTAAAGCAATCTTCATCCTCACATTTCATATTTACATACTTATTATACCACCCTTGTCTTCCGATTCCAATCCCATATTGTCATATTTATATTTTAATATGTGCCACTCTGTGGATGGTAGTTTAGCTGATTTAATTATTACTTGATATCAAGTCACACTCTTTATATTTTTATATTATTGCTTTTAGTTAAACTTGTATATGAGACTGCGATTCCTTCATGTTATATATATTTTTTTATTACATTGGTAAATAATTAATAAATACTTAAAAAAGATCAAATATCTTTTCAATTTTGTTCGAGTAGAATATCCCTAGTGTGTGCTTGAATCTAGATTATATTGACTTTTGTAAGACGAATTCTTTTACTAATTCACTCGAGCAGATGGACATACTTATCAATAATATATATATACCATAAAATAGTATTGTGCCTGAAAAAAATACCTATACTGGTTCAGTCACTATGGTATTGTGCACTTAATAAGTATTGGTGATTCATAAGAAATATGTTCATGTTTTTCACATCCTCCTATTCGAGATATATAACATCCTCTTATTTTTATGTCTATCCTTTTTTTTCGTGTCACTGATTCTTTGAACTCTGTTTTAGTAAATTTAGATGTGTATGTTTTAGGGGAAAGACGTGTGTGGGATTTAGCTGTCTATGGTGTTTTAATATGTTTTGATAGGTTGATAATTGTTGACTTCGATATAATATTCCTTAGACTTTTTTAACGAGAAAACTATAATGGCGTCTATAGATCAACCTACTCTTACTCACTTTTACTCAGACAGTATATTCATAAAATAGTTATCCTTATAAATGGGTTCAAGATTATGAAATCGAAATTGCTTTCACATAAATATAGAATGTTTTCATAGCTGGTTAGATATTACTCAGAAGATTATAACAAATTGCATTTAGTAACATTATATAAGTAGACGTATATAGTATGTCTTTGAAATTAGTTTAGTACCTATATAATAATTTTGGAGAGTTAAAAACTTAATTCTTCATATAATATTAAAGTAAGAGATTAGCGGATCGGAAAATCAGATAACCATTTACGAAATTCGAAAAAGGGAATATCATAAGGTCGTAACTTAGATTAGGCATTATCCACAAATTTATTTAGATTAAATTTCTGACACCTAAAATCTGCTACACTCATATTCTACTATGGAAGCAATGAAAAATCAATCATTAAACCGTTCAAAAGGAATAGATATGATATTATGTAGAGAAGGCACTTGAAAGATATGTGTATTTTGTAAAGTTTAGGTCCTTTAATTATAAAGAGAATTCTAGCACTTGCATAATAGCAAAATAGAAAAGTTTTAAGAAAGATTAGGCAAGAGCAGAAAATTGGTTACAACAAGGAGAAATCTTTACAATCTATTAGGAATTCCCGAAACAGGAACTCTAGAGTATTGCCTAAGTCGAGATTATCCAAACAACATGACAGCTTATATCTAGTGTAACCACACCCCAACTATAATCCACATTACTTACGACAACATAGATGAAAGCCAAAATCCATGCCTCGAAAGGAAGTTTGACTCATCATGTTCCATCCTGTGATGAACCCATGGATCGAATTATCGGTGTGACCTTCGTTTGTGTGATAAATGAGTTAAGTGAAAAGGGTGGGGCTCATTTTATTTAGAAGATATAGAAAAAATATCATATAAGTTTTTCTTTTAGAACTAGTAAACTATACAATATGATACGATTTTTTGCTTGTAGTCTTTATTCTCTCTAGGCCTGAGATTTGGATAGATTCTTTATAGTGGTTGGCTAGTTTTATTTAATATATGATTCTTTCTCTCGTATATGTTTAGTTATCTGTCTAAGAGAGAGGAACGATGAATTTGATAATAGTTATCTGTGGTAGGAGAGATGTTTTTCTCACTCGCGTGTAACGCGTGGATCTCAACGGCTATTATTTATACACTCACGCGCGCCTCTAAGAATGACTTATGCATATATAATTGGTTGAGCTTCTTATTTATAATAGACATAGCACCTTTTTATATATATATTAATGAAGTAATTGTAATTTGTAGAAAAAATCCTCTCTTCTATGTCAAAAAAATTGATGCTTTATTCATGTTGGAAATAAAGTAATAAATCATGATAAGTGTATACATATTATATATTATAACTCATAAAAGTGGCCTTTCTTGTATGATGATACTCTCATCTTCGTAGTATATGAGGCGTAATTTAGGTAGTCACAAGCCCTTTTTCCAGCGCGTTTTACCACTCCACTTCTGCCTCTGAATGATCTTCGTTTATAGTATCTATTATGAACTAAGTATTATGTATAGCTCAGTAAAAATTTTATGTTGCCATTCGAATAAATGGTCATAAGCGTACGCTTAGACTCCTTCCTGGGTGAAGTAATTTATTATCCATCTACTTGCCGTGTGAGGGAATTATTGGATGAGAGTAAATCAAGTATCTTTATTGAGAGTGTTAATTTAATTATTTATGACTCTGTATATTGCGTAGAACTTGTATGAAGTTAAAGTCTCGTCGCTCACACCCGTTTTCTCCGCTCGTTGTATATTATATCAACGGTTTATGCTTTAAATAATATTATACATTTTTAACGATGTGTGTGTGTGTGCTAAGATGAAATAGTAATGGGCTGTGAAATTTTGTTTAAAATTATGGAATATTACACAATGTTGTTAGTGGATGTGGTTAGCATTCAGATTTTTCCAGAAAGTAAACCACCCTCAAAATAACTTTAAATGTATTTTATTGATCACATTAAAATTTTTACATTAGAATAAATAACTGATTGTATTAATTAATTTGATTTTACGTTTCTTTTCCAGGGAATACTGGAAATATTACTATCCAGTAACTAGAAAGCTAATATATATATTATTAATATTTATATAATTTTTATATTTATATTCTAATATTATATATATATTTAATAATAAGTTTAATTAATAATAATATTAATATTATGATTAAATATATTATATATATATATATATATAATATATTATTAATATTATTCATACTATTTACTTTATATATATAATGATAATATTTAATTTACCTATTAGGGATCGCTGGCTTATAAACCAGTAATTAATCTCTGCCTTTATATAATCAGTTGCGGTATAATTCGGGGCGCTATATCGGCCATTATAATATATAGCCTGAAAACATCGGTTAATTTATCTCGGCTTTTTATTGCCGATATACTATTCGTAGGATAATATAACTATTAAAATTTAAATATAAAAGGATGTTTTTGAGATGGCATTACAGTTTTACTCTTTTTATTTAAATTAAAATTAAAAAAATTATAAGTCAATTCGAGTGAAGGGAATGTTTATTTCAATTTAAATTTGAAAGTTCTCAGAAACCATATTTTTCCGGAAAAATAAATATTATATGCTCTCCTATAATTTGTAGTCCATAAATTAATGGTGTGTGATAATATTTGTTTTTACTGTTAATGTAACTGATCGAGTTTAATAATTTTTTTGCAAAACGTAAACAAAGCACAAAAATATTCTTAAACAAACATCTTGGTCATTAAATGATACTATAAATACATTCGTTTCTAGCTCTAAAATTGAAAACACCCTTTTAAAAACATAAATAGTCGTTAATCGGATTTTCAAATTCTGTTTTTACAGTGTTCTGCCGGTATCTCTGGGGAGAAATTTGCACCGTAGATTTTTAAATGATATTTTAGGGAACATAGTCTTGTCTAGTAATTTGTATGCAGCTATGACAGTTCCAAAGATTACTTCTTGTAAATAATAAAGCTTCTCGTTGCATTTCCTTGCTCTTGATATGAAAGGCCTTTTTACACTCGATAGTGCAGTAACTAATAAAGCCGCATTGACAACTATTACTATTACTATTTACTATTACACCGAACTTTGAGAAACGGTCGGTCTACCTTTTCAATATGTTCTAGTCTTGCAAGAACTTAAATTTGAATTAGATTACTTTACTCAATTGTCTTTCTTGTTAGCGTATGTTTTGCTGTCGGAGTATTTCTTCTTGCTTATTTAGGATTTTCTCATAATAAAGATCATCATCTGATGGTGACAACGTAACATCAATATAACTTTGAATAGTTTCATCAAACCTTCACACCACCTTCTCCTTTAATACTTTCAATTTGAATTGCTACATCACAAAGAGCAATTTGCACTCAAGCTTCCTGAACTTCCGTTAATGTTCCTCGATACATTGCATTCAAGTACATACCAACTAAAAAAAATATCATTATCAAGAAAATGTCATTCTCTTTATTATATTAAAGGTCTTATGTCGTTAGCTAAGACGCTGCCAATTTGGGGTAATGACTTTCACTCTTTATAGAACAAGTCTGGAGTCAAATCCTCAGATTGTAATATTTTGGTTTCATTTTAAGGATAACTAAGTAAATAAACCAGCTCTGTTACGGCACAGATTTAAGACATCCTGTATTTCATGTCCTTAATTAAGAAAAGGGCTTTCTTGTTTCTAAATGAGGTTTCATATAAGTATGGCTATCCAGCTAGTAGCTTGGTCCGAAAATGTCCCCTTGTTAGCTCTCACCATCAAAATTGAAATCTAATGAGGTGTTATGGCAGGGTCACAACTATTTCTCTTTCTCTCTAATAATTTTATTTGTACTTGCTTTCACCACCAAGACGCAGTGCCAGCGCAGTATGCGATGAATTATATACATTATAATTTTCAAAGGAATCTCTATTATTTATCTAATCTGTTCCCATTACTTGCTCAGTCCTTCAGAAAAATTCATTACAGATGTTTAGGCAATTGCACAGATATTCTTCTTGTATTTTTCTAGGGGTTTCAAAAGAAAATGGACCGAATATTTCTTAGCATCAAAGATGGGAATATGTTAACCGAAAATCCACTAAAATATTATCGGTTTGCAACATTGTTAAAAAATGTGTTCTTTAGAAAAAATCAAAACCACTCTCCACTTAAACAGTATATTTTCTTAAATCGTGAATTGATTTGTTTGCAATAATTCAGCTAATTAAACAATGAATAATAGGTTAGAAATGACAAATGGAAAGACACTTTTTCCTAAAAGATCAATAGAAGACTACAAGAAAAAAGTTGCAGATATCTATCATTACTTTCTTATTACTCAGGATCAAAGAAGAAAATAATAACATCTTATGTTTAAAACTTATGTCAAAAATTCAATTCTGCTGTACTAGCTTAAATATTAAATTGCTTCATAAATGACAACATTACAATATATTTAATATCGCCAAACATTTCACTTGTAGTCGTCAGATATCACAAATTGATTTTCCCTAAATCCCTCTTTTTCTAGAGAATTTTCAATATTATTCATATCTAAGAAACCTAAGAGCGAACTTAAGATAAAACAATTTAAAAAAAGTTATATATATATAATATATATATGATTATATATATATATATTATATACTATATATATATATATAACTTATTTATAACTATATATAATATATATTAATATATATATATGTGTATTAAATATATATATATATATATAAATAAACTATATGATATTTATATAATATATATATATATATATATAAATATATATAATATATATATAATATATTATATATATAATATTAATATATATTATTATATATATTAATACCTATATAATATAATAATATATAGTATATATAATATATATATATATATATATTAATTGTATATATATATATATATATATATTGATATATATATAAATATATATATAATATATGTATATATATACTCGTCACTCACAAAATCCCCTCACTCCTACAAATACCCAGGACTATCTATATATAGGTCATATAATAATATATATATAATATAGTATATATATATATATATAAATATAGATTATTAATTAATATAATATATATAATATATAGTATACATATATATATATATATATATATATATTATATATATATATATATTATATATATAGTATAATATTATATATGTATAAATATATAATATAATATACTAATATTATATATATATATAATAATATATTACTATATATATATATATATATATATATATATTATATATATATATATAAACCTATAAAATTAAATGGAGTAATATTAGAATAAAAAGCTCAAAAAGATGTCGGTCTATTCAAGGTAAGACAATTGTTCTTTTTTTTAATTTCAGATGATGAAATTTATTACCTTTCTAGGGCCATTCAATCTATTCTAGAAAACCATTACTAGGGTTGGAGCTTTTTATATTTATTTTAGTCATTGCAAATAATAAAGAAATTTACTTTTTAAATTCAAATCTGATTCACATTTCATCAAAAATATTCGCAATTATAATGGGATTGAAGTAGTGTTTCATTGAATAAAGAACTTGAATATTAAAAGTTTTCGAAAATTACAAATTATTTATAACCTCCTGAGCTTTTACATTATGGAAATTCGTAAGGCAAATAATAATAAAAAATTTATAATGGATAAGGTAAGCTTCATTCAACATATGATATACGATAATATATGATAATATAATGGATAATATAATTCGTGGAGAAAATAAAAATTTTATTTTTTGTCTTACTTATTTACTGTGTGATTTTCTAACTGTAATAATTTTAGAAAAAAAAATAATAAAATTTTTTTTTACAGATTCGGATTAAAACAGAATTTCGGACCGGATTCAGGTTCCAGCTCAAATTCGATTGCTTTCGTTGGTTGTTTTTTTCATCATGCGGAATTCGTTTCCGGTCTCAATACATTTAATTCATATATACTTATTAATATATATATATATTATATATATATATTATTATATAATATATATATATATATATATATAGTATATATATATAGATATAATATATATTAATATATATACTATATAAATATTTATATATAATTATATATATATATTAGATGATGCTGCAGATGTCATTTTTTTCGCATCCGCGGATGCGGATGCGGATGCGGATGTTTGATTTAACATCCGCGGACGGATGTTTAGATATATATATATAATTATTAATATATATATATATATATATTATTATATATATATATATAGTTTATTATATACATATATAAATATATAATTAATATATATATATTCATATTATATATTATATATAAATATATATATTATATATACTATATATTATATATATACTTATATATTATATATATATATATAATAATAACTATAATATATATATAAATATACAAAGACAGTAATACTATAATATATATATATAAATATTCCGAGATTTTTAGACACAATCTATTAATATAATTGTATTACCAGGGTGACGGGACGGACCAACTCAAATGGACCCATCAACCTCTCTTCCCTAACCTCCGACCTTAATGAAAGATTTTATACAGGATTAAGTATACTTTGCACTAGTATTGAAATATAATATGGAAGGTTGTGCTATGAGAGACATCAATTTTTCATGCCTTATCTGCCTTTTAGCTAGAGTCTGTTTCTCTTCTTATCATAAGTATTAGCCCAGCATTTGCTCAAAATACCTCTTCACTATGGAACACAGACATTAAGACAATTAAGATATAGAAGACGAGTAAGACGCCACATGGGCCTATCGAGACCGTCCTAGTCCAACCCACTAACCAAACATGGTCATGCAAATCCACAAGCACCCTAGGATTGTCAAATTACTGTAACTAAAAACCTACCAATTTTGCTTAGTCAAAAAAAATTATATTATATTATATAACTATATATATATAATATAATAATATAAATATATATATAATATATATAAATAATTTATTATATATATTATTAATATATATTAATGAATATATATTTATAATATTAATATATATATATATACGGTATATATAATACCCAAAAAACGATCCACATGCATTAATAACTAACTTATGGTCACACATGCATTCTAACATTAATAACTACTGTAACTAAAAACCCGCAATTTGGCTTCGTCTAAATATATTATAAGATACCCCATCAATATACCCATCCAACCCTTCTTAAATGTTGGAATCGAGTCACACTCAACAACCTCCATGTGGCAAGCCATTTCCAAAATTTAACACTCTATTACTTGAATGCATGCTTTCTTATTATCCAAGATGGCATTCTTTCTTCTTAATTTTTTGATTATGCCCCCTGGTCAAAAACTGTCATGCTTCTACTATGAAAAATCTGGTTGGTCTCCGTATTGATCAGTAGATGTAATATTGTGAGACTTGTATCATGTCCCCTCATAGAAATCGTTTTTCTACAGAAAACATTCCTAACATCCTTCAGCCTCTCCTCATAGCTCTTTCCCTCAAACCCCAGAATTCATCCTTGTTGCTCTACATTGCACTCTCTTAGCATTCTAAGTCTTTCTATTAATAAGGGCCCAAACTCGTGCACAAATTACTCTATTACTGCCTAACATAGCTATTATACAGTTACTTATTACTTCCTTGTTCTTGTAAAAAACATGCGATTTATGATGCCCAGCATCTTATTTAGCTTTATAATCCATAGTGAATGTGAACACTAGTTGGAGAACAGGCCAGGTATTTCCTTGCAATTTTACTTAAGCGTGGGTAAACATTTTGCATTTTGCTAATTAACACTCCACCAACTGAGAGTCGTCATTTCGATTTGTTATCAGTCGTTTTTATTGGTGATCAGTTTTCGAAAATCATATGACAACTGGCATCTTTGAAATGCGTGGTTTTCTTTGCATCACTACTGGAACTGTAGAAATTCTCCGTGAATCGTTGCATTAATTGATTTTCTATGATAGCAAGATGTTGTTTGTTATTTTCATTTTCTTCACTATTTAATGAATAGCTTAATTAATAAGAAATGTTACGTAATTGAAGTTTCCTTGCCAAAGTTTACTCAAAGCGTGGATAAAACATTTTGCTTAACTTCATCCACCAACTGATTGATCATCATTTGAATCTAATCTTTTTCTTGGTGATAGTTTTCGATCATTTCCACTACATCTTTTGGTAATGCGTTGTGTTCTTCATCACTACTGGGACTGTAGAATTGTTCCAGTGAATCTGTTATTGATCTTTGCTGGTAGAAGTGTTGTTCTGTAGATTTTGTTTTTTTTTCCTTTTAATGAGTGGCGAATTAATAGACTGTGTGTTTCTTCATCACTACTGGGCTGTAGAGAAATTCTTCCAGTGAATCTGTATTGATTTGCTGGTTTTAAGTGTTGCGTCTGTAATTTTGTCTTTTTTCCTTTTATGAAGTGGCGAATATACGTAGACTGTTCGGAATTGAAGTTTCTAACTGCAACACAAATAACGATTTAACTTGTTCTAATATCGTACAAAAAAAACTTGCTTATAACGGGAATCTAAGTAAGTTGCAATAGTATGAAGGGTCATTAATTTCCACAGAACAAAGCGTTTTTCTACCTCTAGTTTAATTACATCTTTCATTCTTTTTAAACCGTCATCATTTTCATTTGAGATGTGAAAATGCTTCCTTAGCATTGAGATTATATTATTACATCGGAGACAAACTGTAGAGGCGCTGTGACTTTTTTGGTAGTTTCTTCAAATGGTTCAATAGCTTAAATAGCTAAATGCAGTGTGATATGATGTCATTTCCCAAATTAATAAGATTGTTAACTTGGAATCCGAACTGGCGTGCGCGGCAACAATTCTTTGAGCAACTTCTTTCCATTCATATGAAGATACTATTCCAGCAGCTGGGATGTCTTGATAACATGTAAGATATGGATATATCAGCCGTGTTTTGAATTGCCTTCAACTCATTGACATTTATTATTTTATTTTTCAGTTTCAGCTTAAGTATTTTTATTATAAAATTCGTTTTTCAAATCTCTACAATAAACATCCA
>JABUQX010016084.1:0-10000 GCA_015478945.1 Trachelipus rathkii | reverse complement strand
ACTGTGTGAATATTGGAGACTCAGGATCACTCTTATGGTACCTCCTTCATTCCAGCCACATCTATTTGTGGAACTCCCTTGCCTTCTTTTATTTTTCCCCGCAATGTTTAATCTTCCCTCTATTAAAGTCCCGCGTCTGCGCCCACCTCAGGGAATTGCGTTAGGCAAGGTAGGAGTCCGAGTGGGTTACTTCAGTATTTATTTTATTTTCTTTATGTAATTTATTTATTTTAATTTATTTATTTATTTATCTTTACTTTTTTAGCCCCTCCTTATTGAAAAGGGCATTGCCCTGAGAGTGGCTATATGTAAAAAATATATATATAATTATAATATATATTATAATATATATATATACTATATAATATATATATATATTAATAATATATATATAATATATTATATATATATCTTCTATATTACTATATATGTATATATATATATCAGTTATATTATATATATAAATATATATATTATATAATATATATTATATATGATCCTTATATATATATATACTATATAATATATATATATATATATATACATAAATATATATATATATATATATATATATATAATATATATATATAATATTTATTTATATATATATCATATATATATATATATATATATATATATATATATATATTATATAGTATATGATATATATATATATATATATATATATATATAATAAGTATATATATAGGTTTAACTTGAAATATATAAAACGGGAAATCAAATAAAGCGAAAAAATATGTAAATCTATTTTATCTGATAATACTTTTTCCTTACTTAGATTGAAATTTCTATGTATAATTTGTATTACAAACAACTTATTTTGTAATATCTGTTAATATAATGTTTGTTTATTAGAATATAATAATTTTTTACTATTTGGTATATTATATTTGATCTTTTTGTCCATTTTAATTTTGCAAAATAAGTTCGCGCGTTCTCCAACGTTTTTTTTTTTTCATGCATTTCTATTTTTTGGACCACTCCCCAAATCTCCACTACAACGAGACCATAATATATAGTATTTTTATTGTAAAAACCTTACTTAACTCATGTCGTTTACAACGTAGATGTTGAATATATATTTCACATGCAATTTTATTAAATTAGCCAAAAAAATAAGTTGTTTGTACTCCATCCTCTTATAAAGATAACTAAAAATGGTTTTATTATTTGCTGGTTCATTAGCCTCATGTATCTAGGGTAATATATAGCTTCCTAAGAGCGAAAGAATGCGACTCCAACAGGGAAAGGAGAAGAATATCCAGTACCTGTTTATTTAGGATTCTCAACATAAAAGGAGTCATTACGAGAACCTTCAAAACAACAATCAACCACTCCCTGTGAAGTGGAGGAACAAGAAGGGATAAATACAATCCATATTATATATATATATATATATACTAATATAATTATATAAAACTATATAAATATATAATATATATAATATAATATATATATATTATATAGATATATATATTAATATATTAATTATATATATTATATATATACTATATATATACCGAAGTAATTTTTTAACAACCATTTTGAAAATACTTCTTTATAGATATATAGTATATATATATATTATATATATATATATAATATAATATACAAAACTATATTATATTATATATATTATATAATATATATATATTATATATATATATAATATATACTCTCCCATGAGAAACGGACGTTCATGAGATAATGTGCCACGTTAGCAGGAAGGACCCAGAGATCCGTCAGTGAAATGGGTCAAAACTATTTCTAATGTCTGTTAGGTCCGAGCAGTCTACCAGGTATGTTCTGTGTCGCCAATTATCAGGGAGGGACATATTTGACAGTGAGGAGAGGGACCGTTATGAATTTTATATTAAAATCTTGAAAGGATATGTGGTGCCCATAGCTTAAACGGGACAGTATTACTCCATTTTGACGGTCCAAAGTTTGTTCCGTGGGGGATATTTCGGGCGGGCGTGCCTTGAGTATGTGTTATTTGGATATGCAGAGATCGTTCTTTGGGTTAACTGAGTGTGGATGTGTTTAATGATGGAAGTATCTGGGAACGGGGGAGGGAGCGTGTTGCAAATGTCTGAGTAGTACAAAGCTAGTTTGATCCTTTGCCTTCTCGGTGGAAGGGGCTGCTGCAATGTATGATGTAGGATTTGTCTATTGAAAGGACTTGATGGATAAATGTCACCTCATCATGTCGAGATGGGCACTTGCTGGAAAAAAAATTTGTTTCGGTTAGTAAGCGATGGATGGGAGTGAAGGGGAGATAGGCTGTTATTATTCTGAGAGGTTTATTTTGTACTACTTCTAGTTTTTGCTTATTTGACTGTGATATTGCTGATGCCCAGGCTGGTAATGCATGGTGTAAAAAGGGACGGAGGTACTGCCTGTATACTATTGAGAGGGTTTCTTTGTTTTGGACAAAATTTGCTCCGGTTTCTGATTCCATAGCGTTTAATTTATGTCTAACTCTAGATGTAATATTTTTTTATGAAAATGTAATATGTGTATCGAAGGTTAAGCCCAAGATAGTTAGTTGTTTATTAAGAGGAAGTCTAATATTTGAAAGAAACATTTGGATGGTTCTTGGATTCCCTTTTATCGGGTGTTTTTATTGTGATAGAGGATTTTTGAAAGAAAACAGTATATATATATATATATATATATATAT
This sequence comes from Trachelipus rathkii, assembly GCA_015478945.1. Classification (NCBI taxonomy): domain Eukaryota; kingdom Metazoa; phylum Arthropoda; class Malacostraca; order Isopoda; family Trachelipodidae; genus Trachelipus; species Trachelipus rathkii. Next base: position 7,296 of record JABUQX010016084.1, on the reverse strand, counting down.
ATATATATATATATATATATATATATATATATATATATATATATATATATATATATATATATATATATATATATATATATATATATATGGTGGATGGCAGGGAGAGAGAGGAGAGGGAGAATATATATATATATATATATATATATATATATATATATATATATATATATTTTATGAGTTTTTAAATATATACCACAGAGAGTGAGAAAGAGAGAGAGAGAGAGAGAGAGGAGTGGATGAAGGCATTGGAGAAAGGAAGGAAATGGAATGAAGGGACATGAAGGAAGAAATGGAAATGGTAGGATGCCAAGATTTGTAAAGCCCCTCCCTGCACCCCCCTGCCTACGCTCCATATATATATATATATGAGCAGAAAGAAAGAGTATATATATATATATATATATATATATATATATATATAATATATATATATATATATATATATATATATATACAAGGTGATTCAAAATTATGGTAAAAAATTTTGGTAACTGATAGGAAATGCAAAAATAAAGGTAAAAGTTCCTATAAAGGTATGACGTAATGTGCTTAGTTTTCCGTCTGGCTGGCTGTATGTGTTTTTTACTAAATATTTTGTATCTACGAAACCAAGTAGGTTACAATCCCTATATTTGGGATGAGTACTGTTGTGTGTAGTGCTAATGACGACAAAAAGAAGTATCAAATTTACTATAAATTTAAAAATGGCGGCCGTTAAAAGTATTTGAGGCGACATTCCATGAAAGCGGATAACTTAGGTTGAAATGTTAAGGAACCAAAAAACACCTATTGTTGTACGCAGAATCGAATGGTATAACATTTAATAAATTATGGCTATTAATAAGGGAGAATGTAAATTTTAGTAATTAGAAACATCTCATTTAAATAATAACAACTTTTCCACAAACAGCTATTCCTTCCATTTGGGCAGACGAGAATCCTCATGCCATTAAACAGAATCGTTCACATCAGTTTTCAGTAAACATTTGGGCAGGAATTTTACATGATCATGTGCTTATGTTCGAGCTTCCTCCCAGGCTTAATGGCATAATCTACTTAAACTTTTTGAAACATGAGCTCCGTACCTTGTTTGATGATGTACTTCTTCAGTTGCGCCAAAACATGTGGTTTATGCATGATGGTGCTCCTGCACATTTTAGTTCTGCAGTTCGTGAACACCTGAATGAGACCTTTTCCAATCAATGGATAGGTCGAGGTGGCCCAGTTCCGTGGCCAGCAAGGTCACCAGACCTAAATCCCTTGGATTATTACCTTTGGGGACATTTAATCTACAATCGACACCGTTGAAGACCTACGATTAAGGATTATGAACGGAATTGAAAAGATCAAACAGACTCTGGAATATTTGAACGGGTCCGACAATCGATGAGAAGACGCCTGGACGAGTGCATTGGGAACAACGGAGGTCATTTTCAACATATCTTTAGTCTTTTGATATCATTTGTAGGTGCTTAGAAACAGTATGTTTATGTTGTACAAAATTAAACCTATCATACAATAATAATATATTTATTTACACCTTTTATTCAGAATGAGTTATTCGTTCCTCAAATACTTTTAACGTCCGCCATTTTTAAATTTAGAATTTGTAACTTATTACTTGGTTTCGTAAATACAAGATATTTAGTAAAAAATACAGCCAGCCAGACGGAAAACTAAGCACATTATGTCATACCTTTGGGAACTTTTACCTTTATTTTGCATTTCTTATCAGTTAACAAAAAAATTTTTACCATAATTTTGAATCACCCTGTATATATATATATATATATATATATATATATATATATATATATATAGAGATAGTAAGTATATATATATATATATATATATATATATATATATATATATATATATATATATATATATATATATATATATATATATATATATTAGGTATAAATGATACCGAATTTTAGTCCGATACTCGATACCTGATACAAGTAATTTCGCTGCCATCGTCCATCGAAATTTTCCCCATTCATGTCAGATACCCATACTTTGATCCGTGCAGGCGGCGGCAGGTACAGCCAGTCACCCACCAATTCCTGACCTGCGCCCACCTGTTCCAACGGTAAAACAGCTTTCAAACATGCAGACGAAAGTTGGAAAGCGGAGGAGATTAAACCGGCAGGAACAGGAAGATGGAAGAATCTGCACATAACAGAGGGTGGTGGTAAAGAAGGAAAGCCACCCACGAATCCAGGCCTGGAGTTACCAATATCAACTCAAAACTCATCCGCAGAAACAGCAGCCCTCGTGTTACGAGGGCGTCGTAAAGGTAGTAGGGTAGTACGCGAGTGATAAGTTCCCTCGAGCACCTGCCGCTGCAGTACCTATAGAAAAAAGATAGAGCACCAACATCGCGCCGCAAAGATAGAGGATTAAGTGAACTGAAGGGTACAGAGCAGTTTATAAGCCTTTTGGCCTTTGACCTGACAGCCCGGTGAAACCAGAGCCCCCAGGATATGAGAGTTAGACTACGCGCGATGAGGCCCTTGTATAAACTGGAGTAACTGAGAAGAGGAAAAAAGTCTCATAGTCTAAGCAGAACTCCTAGTTTCTTTGAGACCGCCCTAGTAACTGTTGTGATGTGAGGTTTCCAAGACACTTTTTGTTTATGTTAAGGCCAAAGATGTTAATATTGTCAACAGGAGAGATCAGAGAGACGTCGAAAGAGGTAGGAAAGTTAGAAGGTGCCTTAGAGAGGGAGATTTGTAAAAGTTGGGTTTTTAAAGAATTGAATTTCACAAGGTTGAGACGAACCCAGCCGGAAATTCTATCCAGATCAGCGAGAATAGAATCGGAAAGATTAAGACGAGGGGCAATTCTAGAAGTAAACGGGGGAGTAGGATTGAAATGAGTTGAAGAATGGAGAGTCGAGTCATCGGCATATGGGTGGATAAAGTTAGATGTGCAGGTGAGAAGATCATTAATAAAAAGTAGGAATAAAGTAGGAGATAAGATAGAATCCTGAGGAACACCACTATTGACAGAAAAAGAAGTCGCCCCCTCAACAACAGCAGATATTGAGCGGTTTGAAAGAAAACTAGACATAGGTTGGCAAATAGAAGGAGGAAACTCAAAGGAGGGGAACTTGGAGAGCAGTGACGCGTGCCATACCCGGTAAAATGCTTTGGATTTTCTTCAAGCGCCACCACGCAAATCTCCCCTGTAGTTCCTAAGAGCTGAAAACCATAAATCAGTAGGATAGGAAAGCATATCGCCAGTAGACCTCGAGCGCCGAAAGTCGTACTGGCGATCGGGTAGAAGGTAATGAGATTCCAGATGATCTAAGAAATGAGTGTTTAGAAGAGTTTCAAAGACCTTAGATAGAATACAAGTGAGAGCTTATAGGCGATAGTTAGGAAATATCAGAGCAGCTTCCTTTTTTTCGGAATAGGATGGACATGTGCGTGCTATCAACACTGAGGGAAAGTGTTAGCGTTGAAACATAGAGAATTTAGTTGAACGATGGGTGGGGTCAGCATGGAAGCACACTCCCCAAAACTGTGGAGGAACCCATCCAAACGTTCATAGATTTCATATAGATTTCCTTAGAGCCTGCACCTGATGAAAGGTAACTATGCAAAGGCATAGGACACCTGAGAGGAGGAGGAGGAGGAAGAGGAATCAGAATCGTCCAGGGTTGAGTTAGGAGGAAGCTAGGAGGGGCCGAAATGAGATTGGCCCCTTTAGTTGGAGAATTGTAGCACAGAACCACTGTGATCGAATAAGAGGAGGAAAGGCAATCTACAAAGTTGTTAGAGACATTGTAAGAGCCAGGAAAAAAAAGATTTTGGTCAGTAGGAGAACCATTATATTATTATTATTGGTTACATATATACAAAGAGGAAGGTGAAGAAGAAAGAAAGAAAGTATATATATATATATATATATATATATATATATATATATATATATATATATATATAAGCATATACATATATACATATATATATATTTCAATTCTGTAACGCCTTCGTCATATCATTTGTGCTTACGCTCGGCAAGGAGGAAATTTTATGACGAATTTCGTGCAACAACCGCGATTTCATTAGTGCCATTTTGTTTGGAACATTGTGGTCAGCTGTTGTGATGTAACCATTGAATAAAACAGAAATAAAAAACATGACAAATGATTTATATTATAAATAACTGATCAACTATTTATCCATTTTGAAGAAATTATATTTAAAGTTTATTTTATTGAATGAAATGATCATCGAGCCTCGAACAGGTTCAATATCGTCGTCATATTGGATTGTTTACATTTTTTTGCTTAGGCACATCCTAAATTCGACATTTTACGATTATGCAGCATATTTTGACAAAATGAATGTAGTCTTGCTTTTTGCTTTCGTAGCATCGAATGCAAAATGAAAAAGGCTTCAATACAGAAGTTTTCGTTTTATCTGTGCTTACGAAACGTAAGAAATGCTTGAGTTTGCGTTCGTTTTTGTCAAGCTTAGGACAAAATCGTAAGAAATGCCGAATTTAAGACGTGCTTACGCAAAAATGTAAACAAACAATATGGCGGCGTGGTAGGCCCGTTTGAATTGATGAATTTTTCATTCAATAAAATCAGCTTTAAATATAATTTCTTCCAAATAGATAAACCCCATCACAATAGTAGATCAATTATTTTTAATATAAACTAATTGTTATGTTTTTATTTCTGTTTATTCCAAATCGATGGGCTCCATCACAACAGCTGATTCCAATTGTTTGTAAACAAAAGTAAATTTCGTAAGAAATCGCGGACGTTTTTGCACGAAATTCGTGCTAAAACTGTGTAAGCATATCTTACCGAGCGAGCGTAAGCACAAATGACAAAAGCGAAAACGGTCTAGGTCAGATAGATCAGGAAATTATCGGACAAATTGCGGATATGCTCTTCAAAATTCAAAATTTTCAACGGCTGTTTTCGAAAGAAAGCCACGCTACATAAACAAATTTCTATTTTTTCTTAATTTTCATTGTACTCTTTATGGCATTTTTGAAAATAACGTAATTAAATAATTTTTATAAAAAATATTAGGTGTTTTCCTTCAAATTTTTTTCACGATAAATACTAAAATATTTGTGATAATAAAAATAAACTTTTGTTACCTATCAAGAAAAATTAAATTTTGTTTTAAGTTTTGGCAGCAACATTTCCCGCGAAAAGTACAGTGAACACATACACAAGATGGTCCGAAAATTATAACATTGGATTGAAGTACTATAATTTTAATTATATATATATATATATATATATATATATATATATTATATAAAATAAATATATATATATATATATATATATATATATATATATATATATATATATATATATATATATATATATATATATATATATATTTATGGAGAGAGAGTATATATATATATATATATATAGTATATATATAAATGGAAGATGAAGGCATGGCTGGTGAAGGAATGATACTGATACTACTACTCACAAAATTGCCGATACCGATACCGATACCGATACTTCAAAAATCGACCGATACCACCGATACCGATACCATGGTATCGGTGCATCACTAATATATATATATATATATATATATATATATATATATATATATATATATATATATATATATATATATATATATATATATATATATATATATATATATATATATATATATCATCTGTTACTTTTCCCCTAACTGAAAGTAGGGGGCTCAAATATGCACCGGAAACACGAGAGCAAATAAATGGTAGAGTGACCCAACCCAGCTAACACTGTCCTTTTGCCTCTACGAATCTATAACGATTTTATATCTATATATATATATATATATATATATATATATATATATATATATATATATATATATATATATATATATATATATATATATATATATATATATATATATATATATAGCCGCTACTTTATGGTAAAGAGTTATTTATTCTTTTATATTTCTAATTTTTTTACTATATTGTTAGGAAATGATGTTGAGAATATAAATTCAATGGTAAAACATTGCATTTAAAATTTTTACATACTATGGAAAACGCATAACTAATTTCGATCATCTCCTCTACACCTGGCAGGAAAATGACTTATAGAGTGTGTCGAAGGTCGTAAGGGGAATCCGCTTGAGGTGGAATCCTTTTTTACGTTTGTCGTGCATTAACAGAATATTGATAGTTTAGACCATAGACTCCTCAAACCTATTTCGTCTACCGCCCACTTTGAAAATCAATTATTTTTCAACGCTCCCCCAATTTTTTTTTTTTTTTTACTTTACCAAACTTAAAAACCACAAATGCATATATATATATATATATATATATATATATATATATATATATATATATATATATATATATATATATATATATATATATATATATATATATATATATATATATAAAAGTGAGTATATATATATATATATATATATATATATATATAGTATAAATATATTATAAAGAAATATGAACTAAAATTACTAAATAAGTTCAACACTTCCCCATTTTTTTTCTAGGAAATTTCTACTGCCCCCCCCCTCTATTCCCTCCTCCCGCCCTATTCCTCCACGCCCACAGGCGTTATCGCCCACTTTGAGAAACACTGGTTTAGACGAGGGGCATGGCTTAGTTTTAAATCCCCAAATCCCTATTTTCTTCCACACAATTGACTCCATTCCCTATTTTCTCCCACTTTGAAGAATCTTCCTGATTATGGGAAACGTATTTTAAAATGGATTTTTTTTGCATCTGGATTATATATATATAAGATTAGGTATTTATATATATATATATATATATATATATATATATATATATATATATATATATATATATATATATATATATATATATATATATATATATATATATATATATATATATATATATATATATATATATATATATATATATATATATTATTGTTTTCATTGGAATTTATCCTAATATTATTGTTTTCCATTGGAATTAATCCTTAATATTATTTAATAGCAAGAGTAAAAAATTAGAAAAATGAAAAAAGCACAAAACATTCTTTTTAACATAACTGGTCCATCCATATAGAGTAATTCTTTTCATTATATATATTTTTTAAAATAATATTACTAAACCTTTACCACCTTACATAACCTTTTAGATAGTCTAACCTGAAATTGGTAGTATAACTTTCTGTCCTAATTTCTTTTCGACCAAACCTCCATTATACCTTTATATATATATATATATATATATATATATATATATATATATATATATATATATATATATATATATATATAT
>JABUQX010016083.1:17500-25000 GCA_015478945.1 Trachelipus rathkii | reverse complement strand
AGTATAATCTTAGATGTGGCAAGCGTACAGTGTGATTGACCTTGAATCCCTGCATTACTTCACGAGAGCAAAAGTTGCCAAATAGTATTTTAATTTTACGCTTTGGGAAAATATTATTTTTTCTTTTTATATCCTTTTTAGGGGGTTCGAGCCGACGGAGGGACAGATGGGGGACGAAGTCCCCCCCCGTCGTCCCCCGGTTGGCCGAGAAGCCCCGACTCTAGTCCATATTCATTTTATTCTTCTATTATATTAATTAAAAAGAAAAAAATTCAACATTTGGCACCTTGTGTGCTCACTCGGACTTACTCGAGCTTCTTCGTATGCTCAGAAAAACGAAAAAAGTTTATTCAACATTTTTAACTATTTAAATTTTTCAAAAGCGTTTATTTTTTTTATTTCATGGATAAAAATGTCTCCTGATTTAAGTATAATGTTATTTATTTTTCCAGGTGAGCTGTTATAGATTTTTTCATGCAACCACGTCATGAACCACCATATAATATATATATAAATATAAGTAATTCATAGAATTATAGATTTATCTGTTTCTATTTATATATATATATATATATATATATATATATATATATATATATATATATATATACTATTAATATATATATATATATATATATATATATACTCGTATATACAGTATCGACTTCAACGATAAACAAAAGGAACATAAAAGCTTATGAAACTTGCTTATCAGGGATATAAAATCGTATGTAAACAATTCCTTCATTTAGTTTTCTTTGTTATTTTAATCACAAAACATGCTTGTAAATAGAAGGGTAATGAATCATTATTCTTTGCCTTCTACATAATACAATATTGACTACGTTTAACCTTAAAACAATTTTATGCTGCTATTGCTCTTACGTTTTGTTGGTGTGTTCGTTCGTATGAAGGTTTTTAATTAGGAGAAAACGTTAGAAAAATTTTAGATAAATGAAATATTGTAATTGGGATAATATTTAAAGAGTTTAAATCTGAAGTTCTATAACGTTTTATGGTTATGAAAATGTTCAGTTTCACTAGTCTTGTTTATGTAAAGGACAGATTATTCTATTGTTTAGCAATTATGACTTGAGGAAATTTTTTTCTTCTCTTCTATTAAGATTTATAGTTATTTTATTCTACATTACCAAAGAGAAGGAGGACTCAACCCATAAAAGCCAGAAAGATTGTATCTTATTTCTTCTGTAATAATAATAATAATAATAATAATAATAATAATAATAATAATAATAATAATAATAATAATAATAATAATAATAATAATAATAATAATAATAATAATAATAATAATAATAATAATAATAATAATAACTATTATAATTATAATTATAATTATAATTATAATTATAATTATAATTTTTTTTTAGAGTGGACGCCATCGAGAGCGGAAGCGTTATCCTTTCTCTCCTGTGTTGTTCGATTTAAAACAATGTGCTAAGTGCTAATCTATGTGCCCCAACAATTATTATTATAAGTGTATTTAATTAAAATCAAATAGTGCCACTTAAAAGATTTGAAATACCATTTAGAGACAAATATTCAAAAATTAGCCACTATCATATTTACAAGTCATCCAAAATGGCTAACACTAGAAATAACGACTATGGTGCCAATGCCAGCAGCAGCAATGTCAACAATGAAGTCAAAAATAACAATGGCAAAAACCCCTGCAATACTAGCACTAATAACAACAACAAAAGTAACGTTAATACTAGAATTAAAACAAACTCTAATGCTATTAATAACTTCAATGGAAACAAAAACAAAAACAATAATGGAAACCAAAAGAGAAATAAAAATAATCATATAATTGGCAACTCCGAAACAGAGGAAGACCAGACAAATCTTTCCCTCCAAAATTTAACTTTATCAGAATCTCAAGAAAACGCAATCCTTAATTTGTCCGACTCTCCAATATCCCTCACACTTCCCTCCCCATTCCCCAATAGGCAAATAGATTCTCCCGATTATTCTGACTTGCTAGCAACCATAAACGATCTAAAAAGTGAAGTGACATCAATCAAAATTGCTTTTCAGGAATTTAAAGAGTTTAATAAACAAAAAGATAAGGATAAAGATAAAGAAATCGCAGAATTGAAACGTAAATTGAACAAATTAGAATCCGAAAGCAAAGATGCGTCAAATCCTGTCTCACAAATACCAGATTTATCTGAAATGCAAGCTCCAGTACAAATACCAGATTTATCTGAAATGCAAACTCCAGTACAAATACCAGATTTATCTGAAATGCAAGCTGCAGTACAAAACATTGAACAAATTCAAGAACACCTCCAGCAAGAGAATATTAAAAATGTCTTGGTTTTAAGTGGCAGTGAAATACCTGCCGGAAGTGAGAATGAGAATTGTAAATTAACTGTAATCAACACTATCGAACGAAAATTAAACATAAAAATACAACCCTCTGAAATTTCTGATGCCTACAGGCTTGGGGCAAAGCGTGCCAATGACGTCACAGACAAACGGTCATTGAGATTTAAAATCAACGTTGGTAACTTAAAATCAAATATCTTCAAAGCTTGTGTTCAATTAAAACCAAAAAACACCTTTGTGAATGAATTTTTAACTCCGCTAAAGAAGAAATTATTATTTAAAGCTCTAACAATAAAGAAGGATCATCCTCAGTTCTTAAAATCTTGTTATATAAAAAATGGAAACCTATTTATTAAACAAAACTCGCTGAGCGAAACATTAAAAATTAAAGACGAAACGGAATTGGACAATTATATAACAAACTGTAATGTTTCTCCATCTGGTTAAAAAATGTTATAAGTAGGGTCGTGAGTTTATTTATAAAAAATTATAACAGTCGCAGTTATTATTATTCGAATTATTATTATTATTATTATTATTATTATTATTATTTATTATTATTATTATTATTTATTATTATTATTATTATTATTATTATTATTATTATTATTATTGTATTATTATTATTATTATTATTATTATTATTATTATTATTATATTATTATTATTTATTATTATTATTATTATTATTATTATTATATTATTATTATTATTATTATTATTCTTATTATTATTATTTTTTATGTATGTTATTGTTATTGGAATATTATTACTATTATTTTATTATTATTATTATTTATTATTATTATTATTATTATTATTATTATTATTATTATTATTATTATATCATTATATATTATTAAGGATTGCGGCTCTCGCTCTCTTCTTTCTCTTCACCAAAACCCACACACACCACGCCACTACCTCTCCTCTCTCTTCTCTCTCTTCTCTCTCTCTCCTCCTCTCTTCTCTCTCTCTTCTCTCTCTCTCACACACACACTCCCACTCTCTCTCTCTCTCTCTCTCTCTCTCTCTCCTCTCTCTCTCTCTCTCTCTATCTCTCACTCTCTCTATCTCTCTCTCTCACACTCCCGCTCTCTCTCTCACTCTCTCTCTCTCTCACACACACTCCCTCTCACTCTCTCTCACTCTCACTCGCTCTCTCTTTCACACACACACTTACACTACCTCTCTCTCTCTCTCTCTCTCTCTCTCTCTCTCTCTCTCTCTCTCTCTTTCTCACTCCCTCTCTCTCACTCTCTCACACACTCCCACTCTCTCTCTCACTCTCTCTCTAACACACACACACTCCCTCTCTCTTACTCTTTCTTTCTCTATCTCTCTCTAACTCTCTCGCTCTAACCTCTCTCTCCCACTCTTACCTCTCTCTCTTCTCTCACTCACGTCTCTTTTCTCTTTCTCTCACACCAACACTTTCTCTCTCTCTCTCTCTCTCTCTCTCTCTCTCTCTCTCTCTCTCTCTCTCTCTCTCTCTCTCTCTCTCTCTCTTTCTCACTCCCTCTCTCTCACTCTCTCACACACTTCCACTCTCTCTCTCACTCTCTCTAACACACACACACTCCCTCTCTCTTACTCTTTCTCTCTCTATCTCTCTCTCACTCTCTCGCTCTACCTCTCTCTCCCACTCTACCTCTCTCTCTCTCTCTCACTCACTCTCTTTCTCTTTATCTCACACCAACACTTTCTCTCGCTCTCTCTCTCTCTCTCTCTCTCTCTCTCTCTCTCTCTCTCTCTCTCTCTCTCTCTCTCTCTCTCACCTTCTCTACTTTATCTATCTCTCTTTCTCTCTCCCTCTCTCACACTCTCTCTCACTCTCTCTCACTCACTCTCTCTTTCTCTTTCTCTCTCTCTCTCTCACACACACACACACTATCTATCTATCTATCTATCTATCTATCTATCTATCTATCTATCTATCTATCTATCTATCTATCTATCTATTGTTAATATCATTAAAATAAGTGACATTAATTATAATGATTCCTACAAAGCTTAAATTCTCACAATTGACCCATATGACACCAAATTATTATCCTCGATCAAAATTGTTTAAATCTTTAGTTATACCACGGCACTAGGATATTGAATTATCACCTTGGGGCTCATTTATCTGTTAACTTTGTTACATATAATTTGCCCACAATTGTCTATTAATTAAATCGACACTATAAAGTTTATAAATACTCTAACTTTATCATTTTTAGGATTTTTTTATTTTTTTTATTATTTTTTATTATTATTATTATTATTATTATTATTATTATTATTATTATTATTATTATTATTATTATTATTATTATTATTATTATTATTATTATTATTATTATTAATACTTTTATTATTATTATTATTAGTTATTATTATTATTATTATTATTAGTAGTAGTAGTAGTGGTGGTAGTGGTAGTAGTAGTAGTGGTAGTAGTAGTAGTAGTGGTAGTAGTAGTATTATTGTTACGGATATACAATGTTCACGGAAAGCCACTCTGATGTTTCACTCTCAAACATAATTCCAGTAGCCTCTGAATATATCTATCCAGACATATTGAAACATCAAAAGACACCTGAACTGAGCCACTTCTCTCTTCTCCACCACAACATCAGAAGCCTTAAACAACATCACAACACTTTTCTGGACTATCTAAGTTACCAAAATATCATAATTGACTGCATAGTACTAACCGAAACATTTCTGAATGAACATAACAACGGGTTATATCCGATCCCTGGATATACTGAAACACATGCATTTCGATCTAACAAACGGGGTGGAGGAGTTTCAATTTACTTAAAAAATGGCATTTATACATCCCATGAAGTAATAATTTCAACTGTCAACTCACACATAGAGGCACTAGCAACTAGCGTACAAATAAAATCGAATAAAATAATTGTAATGGGAGTCTATAGACCCCCAAATTCATCTAAAACAGAGTTCATAAATGCCCTTAAGAACATTATCAAAACACACTTTCTTAACTCTAAAGTAATAATTGCGGGTGATTTCAACATTGATCTCTCCAACGAGAACATTACAAATCAGGCAAACTCTCTCTCAAACTTAATGTTATCAAACGGTTTCGTCAATTACATAACGCTACCTACACGTCCAAACAACGTCGAAAATAGATCTCCGTCCTTAATAGATCATATCTGGGGGAACCTAAACTGGAACGTTAAAACCTTCGTAATAAAAAGTGATATGTCCGATCACTTTCCATGTCTTGCAAAAATTGATATTAATAAAACTCAAAATTTCACCACCATAAAATACAGGCTAGATGGTGAACATCAAAGGCTGAAATACATAAACAAAATGAATGAAATAGACTTTTCATTCACATACAGCGAGAACATTGGCATCGACGAAAAATTCAACTCGTTCGTAAACATATTAAATAAATGCTACGACGAATCATTCCCTATTAAAACGAAAAAAACTTGGTGCTAAAAGAATTCAAAACCCATGGCTAACACCAGCTTTGCTAAACTCTATCAACCAAAAACATAAACTCTACCGAAACTTTAAAAACAAAATTATACCATTCCAAGTATATAACACATATGATAAACAATTAAAGGCAGTTCTTAAGAAAGCAAAGAGAAAACACTACTCTAACAAATTCCAGGATTGCAACAAAGACTCGAAGGCCACTTGGGGTTTAATCAATAAATTAATCAACAATAACAAAAAAAACTCACAATGTATAAAAGAACTGAATTTAAACAATCAGTTAACAACCGACCAAAATAAGATCGCAGACGGACTAAATGAATACTTCGTAAACGTCGGTAAGCAAATCTTGAGAGACAAGCCCCCTAGTCAAACATCATATGAAACTTTTCTCCCAGACTACGAGTCTCATTTTTTCTTTATTCCCATCACTGTCCCGGAGGTAAAAAAAGTAATCGCCGGATTAAAAAACAAAAAATGTGATGTTCATTCTATCCCCAATCACATCCTCAAACTCGCTACCGACATAATAGCCAGCCCTTTAAAACACTTGTTCAATGAATCATTTTTGACAGGAATTTTCCCAAATATATTCAAGACAGCAAAAGTGATCCCTATACCTAAAAAAGGAGACCTTTGCCTAGCAAAAAATTACAGACCAATAGCTATCACAAACACGATTAGTAAAATATTTGAGAAATTAGTTTTCAATCAGTTAACTGAATATTTTATATCAAACAATATTCTTAATGATTCACAATTTGGATTTAGAAAAGGACGTTCAACTGCTGATGCCCTCATTTGCTTAACCGAAAAACTGTACAGAAATATAGAAAATAAAGACTCCTCCCTGCTATTATTATTAGATTTCACAAAAGCTTTTGACATGATTGATCATGACATACTATTAAGTAAAATGAACAAAATGGGCTTTGAAGGGACAAACTTACAATGGTTTAAAAGCTACTTAAAGGAGAGATCTCTCACTCCGCGTTGCTGAATGAAACTAATTCAGCCACACTTCAAACATCAACCGGCGTACCCCAGGGCTCAATTCTTGGACCGTTTTTATTTACTTTATATACAAATGATCTGTTCAACTCTCATAACGCTTTTTCAGTCTCTTTTGCTGACGATACCTCCATTTTAATAAATGACAAAAATGCCGAGTCTCTATCTCGTAAAGCAACTGACACATTAATAAAAATAATGAAATGGATAGATGCTAATAAGCTATCTTTAAATTTAAATAAAACATCTTACATAATTTTTAGCAACAAACCAATTAACGATTTAAATATTAATATTAACAATGTAGAACTGAATAGGGCTGCAAATGCTAAAATACTTGGATTAACAATCGATGATAAACTGACATTTAAAGAACATATTAACAACCTAGTTAGCAGACTGTCGAGATACCTGTATATGCTAATAAAATTAAGAAATTTTGTACCACTTTACATTCTTAGGAAATTATACTATTCACTAATACACCCTCACTTACTTTACTGTCTTCCTATCTACGGTACCACAAGTAACTCAGTAATTCACCCTGTTATAGTAACACAGAAGCGATTTATTCGCCTCATTAGCAATACAAGAGACTTTTACAGCCATACACAACCATTATTCAAAAGCCTAAAGATATTGCAGTTTAAAGACTTGCTA
>JABUQX010016083.1:12500-15000 GCA_015478945.1 Trachelipus rathkii | reverse complement strand
CCAGCTTGTTTCCCAAAACCTTCAAATCTCCACACACTAGCCACCCGTGGTCTTGATATTTGAGTTTCCGAAGAACCATTTCCAGGTTTTCGTAGGTCTCCTTCAAGTTTACCGAATGACCTAAAGGAGTGGGAACTTAATACCACCGTTATTAAGTAATACCGCTTTTAGGCTTCTTTTCGAAGAATCAATAAATAGAAGCCATTTTGAGAGGGTTAACATTAAAAACCCACCCAAAAAAAAAAAAAAAAAAACATTCCAACTAATAAAACCCTAAAAACACCAGCTGGAAGTGTTTTTTTTTTAAATTTCAGCTATTATTTTCAACAATTTGAAGGATGTTTTTAAAAATTACTAATATGCAATAATAACAACTATATTATGTTTCATTATTAGTGAGCCTAGTTGCATTTTATTCAAGATTTTCACTGATATACCTTTTAAATATTTGAAATAAATGAGAATGAAAAAATAAATTTTTAAAATTTAATACAAAAGTACAAATGAATGTATCTTTAGATTTTATTGACTAGAATATAATAACTAGATTTTATTATTAAAATTACTAAATAAACTTTTCAGCAAATAAAAAAGTAAAAATTCTTTCCTGTTTGGTTAAAAATTTACTAGATTATATTTTGAATTTCCATTATTTTATAAATTTATATAGTATGCAATAAAGTATGAAACTAATTTGTAACATTGGATTGAATTAAGTCAGTGAATGAATCACATTTTCCAATTTTATTTCACATTAGTAACTATCTGGCTGTCTAACCTGTCTTAGATATTTATATATCCTTACAAGTTTTTGAGCTTTTTCTGACCCAAGTCTATTTCGAACTTTTGACCAAACAAGACCAAAAGTAGAGAAAATTCTTTCAATTGATCCAGAACTGGCAGGGCATGAATGTAAGGATGCCAAAAACTGGCAAAACCCATCTGGTAACTTTTCTTTATCAGTACATTTTTTCAATTTAATATCCATGATATTCCACCATTTATCTGGACTTAACTGTGACACCAGTGATTCTTCGAACATATGGGCTGGGAAAACAGTTTTAACTTTTACCTGTAAGTAATTAGTCCACTAAGGTATTACGGATAATATTTTGCCAGCCAAAGTTCATCCTCATATATTAATATTTACTAATACTTAATAACTTTTTAATTGCTTACTTACTTTTTAAAATTAATTGCTTTGCTAGCAGTTCAAAAACTCTTTTTAGCAAACATCTTTTTAAGTTCGCAAGAGGATTAGCCTCGGATCTCCGCTCTCCCTCCCATTAAATTGTTAAAAACTTAGGAATATAATTATAGGCCTTACAAATGGATAGAAATCGCAAATCCAAATCTGCTTTTTCAAGTTTCTTAGATGCTGATTCAAATCTTCTGAAGCTCCTGAGTACGACTTCATTTTATCTTGTCTTTATAATAGATCCAATAGACTTGTTCTTAGGGAACCTCAACTTTATAAGAAATAAAAAGACGAACAGAAGCTTTGATATCATTTAATTAGGACGTTTCGAGTTTATCCAAACCCATCATCAGCTAAAACATAAATTAAAATTACAATAATATTATGAAAAATAATATTAATAATAATTTAATAACATAATAATAATAATAATAATTAATAATATAATATAATAATAAATAATTAATAATAATAATAATAATAATAATAATAATAATAATAATGATTAACAATAACAATAATTAATTAATAACAATAATTATAATATTAAACAATAATAAAATAATAATAATAATAATAATAATAATAATAATAATAATAATAATAATAATAATAATAATAATAATAATTAATAATTTAATAATAATAATAATTATAAAATAATAATATAATATCCAACAATAATAAAGAAACAAAATAGTTAAGAAAATAATAAAACCATTTAAAAATAAAATTATACCTATATTATATTACCTGTTTAGTTGACAGTCTCGTGAGGAATGTACAATAATAACAAAAACAACTGCTTATATACTAGATAATCAGAAAATTGGTTGGTTGTGTGTTGGTGTATTTTAAAAAAAATAAATATAAATATACATTTGGCACAATAGAGTTAATAAAATAAATTACACAGTGATTAAAACGGGATTATTAAAGTAAAATAAATAAATAAATTAAAACCAAAATTAAAACAAAAATAACTTAATTGAGGAGCCATCTGAGTTAAGTTGCGGCTTTGTACTATGTATAAACAAGCTCTCGAGAATCCTTCGCTCAAGTAAACCTGACGCCGAAGACAACACCTTGAAGTTATCCTTTGATATGTCATGATGACTCTCTCAAAGCATCTGGGTCTATCATTTAGAACAAATAGACCATTAACTTCACCTGAAAACTCTGCCATCAGGACCCACTCTTCAGAGAGCTATCACGACATCTCAAAGGATAGCTTCAAGGTATTGTCTTCGGCGTCAGGTTTACTTGAACGAAGGATTCTCGAGAGCTTGTTTATACATAGTA
>JABUQX010016082.1:20000-59659 GCA_015478945.1 Trachelipus rathkii | reverse complement strand
TAAACCCAGTAGGGATCGCGCCCCTTTATCGATAAGTGGTATTGAATGAGCTTCTATAGCTAGGGTGAGGATCACCTATATTATATATCCTAATGGTGTGTAATAATATTACGGTAGCTTTAACCCCTCCGAGAGAGGTTATAGGCGTCAGCCCATTTACTGTAGGCGTAGATAGCTCCAAAGCTCCGTCTCATAGTGAGGACTTAGTACCTACCGAATATCGGTACTTTTACTACTTAAAGACTTAATATTTATCGTAGTCTCCTATAGACTACTATAAAAATACCTGACTTTTTAGATAGCTACTTATAATGACTTGAATAATACCAAATGAATTTCCAAAGATGAGTATGCTTATTTGCAGTACATATTATTAGCCAATCAGTATGCCAATTACTATCCGGATGGTCAGTCTGGCTTGCTATTTATCTCAAATATCCTTACTTACTATTATTTTCTATATATAATTATATATATAATTTATTATAATATATTATATTATATATTATAGTAATATATTTATATATTGGATATATTATATATAATATAATATATATTATATATTATATATATATATATATATATTATCTTATGAATTTTTATACATGATTAGAGTATTTAATAATCCATGAACATCATATAAATATTATATATAGATTAGTGATTTGTGATCTCGGTTTTCGAATTGGAATTTAATTTTAATAGCATTCTGATATGTATATTCCGAATCTATAGCTTGTTAATATAATTTAATAATTTATTATCACAAATATAATTAATATATATATTATAATAATAAGTACTAATATTACTTAAATAAATAAATAAACATATAGATATATTATTGATGTACCTAGAACTATGAATCGTCTGAGTACCAAATGCCAATGTCAAGTACTCTGTGAATTTATCATCTGTTAAATGCTACTAAAATGTATTGAGCTCAAATAATTTCAGGTACAACTAATGATAAAACCATAACTTAGATTTCTTGACATTTAATTATTTCCTTGTCATCATCTCTCTAATACCAAATGCTCTGTTGCATAATTGCATCGATGTTAACAGATAGTTGATGTACGTATTAAATAGCCAAGTAACACTTATTACATATCTAAGTTTATTATAAACTTCTACGAGCACTATTTTATTACAAATGCAGGAAACCCAGCACACTATTATCCTCCTTATTTTAACTATGCGGAAGACGCCAAACTGAGACTTCTCGCACAGATTGGTAACAACAGTAGATAGTGACGTGGGATGGCTTATCATTTAGCTAACAAAAACTCCACTAATCTTGTGAGAGTGCTCACTGAATACAAAATCTCATAAAGTCTGAGATGGTCTAATCATATAGCTGAACATATCCTTTCCAATATCACAAGTACTTAATTCTTACAATAGCAAATAATTTCCTTATTTGTACCGAATGATATTCTTCGAGAGTACCTATAATCATCCTTGTGTGCTAACTGCCATCTCACTTTATTGAGCCAATAACCAAACATATCATATCTTATTGAGAAAATGGAGCAAGATACTTAGCCAATTAGCTATTATTAAAAAACAAACTTACTAACTACAATTTACTCTCTTTAGTGACTAATTATAGTGAGCAACAGTCACCTCTATAGAAATAGAATGTAACTAATGAGTATATATGCTTTCTTACAAATGGTACCTGTGAATAGTTATATTGATATATTATCATAAGCAATGGGATAACACCGCTTTTATTTTTCATTTGTTTAAACTATTAGAAAGTATGATATAATCAGTCTATGTTTGTTCAACAGCCTGTTGTTCGCTTGCATGAATATGCTCTCATCATATACTCTTATATTTTTATATCATATATATATTATATTAGCTTTCTTTTAGCTCTGAATATCTATTATTTGTACCAGTTACTCCATTCAGTGATATACTATAGCCACCGTTCTTTTCTGATTTCCTTCAGCAATTTTCTTGTGCTCAATCAATTTTTTGCTTGTTCTACAGTTATCTATATTTTGGATACATTATATTTGTAACCATTATAGTTGAGATGCTCATTATCATGAGTATGAATTTTTATAGATTATAATACTACCTATTTTTTATTTTGATTATATATTATTATTATATATTTTTATTTTCTTATATCTTTTAATTAGCAAAAGTATAACTATATTCATCTCTATATTTGCTAATGAATATTATTATAGTTTGCTATGATATATTACTAAAGCTATCTTAAGGTTTATAATTACTATATGATGTCTATTGCTTGAGTATAAGATTAGTGATACGCATAGACACCAATTTCTCAAATACGAAAGCATCAGATATCTTTTAATATAAATGTTTATTAGTACTTATTATTAAATATTATATGTGTATTTATAATAGAGTATTAAATTTTAGTTACTTTTATTAATTTATAATTATTCACTTACTACTATTATTATTACTTTCATGTTATGTAGTACTTATCTATTGTAATACACTCTATTTATCTACTTATTACTCTAATTCCACATATTATTCTCTATGGTTGTACTCACTCTATCAAGGAGACTGAGAGAGCCACTGGTGTGATTCTGACATTAACTGAGAGAAATAATAATGCATCAATATACTCTCTTTTAGTTTGACAATAAAGGGGACAATAAATTACTTTGATAATCAATCTAGTATTATCAATATTACAAATACAGACTAAGAAATTAACTGAACCTACATGTTTCAATCTTATTAATTATATAAAAGTAATACAATATATAATGAATACACTTAATAAATAATATATCACTAGAGTAGAGTAATGGAAAATAGTATTACTTACTATTAAATTCATGTAGTATGATTTGTGTAAAAGCTTATATATCTGATATTCTAATATATCATAATTATATCATGTAAACTTCTGTTATTAGGAATTAAATCTGATCAATTTGTTATATAATATAATGATATTAATTATTTCAATCTAATAACAATGTTGCATCCCCTCCAACCCTACCTGTTAAACACATTTTGGACATATTATCAAATAATGAGATAGATCATATGCATAATAGAATAAATTTATTATCTTACAGGTGCTAATGATGATCCTAATAATCAATAATAGTATCTACCTATAATGAGACTATGAGTGGTTGGAATAAATTACATAACTAAGTAATATTAATCTATATTTGAGACTCACATAAATTATTATTATACATATGCTATATATTATTAATAATAATAATAATGATAATAACTCAAATTATATATATAACTTGTACCATTAATAATTTTGATATTAGCTTCACTCAAGTGAATAGTATACTAATATATTACTTGGAATATCCTATACATATAATGGTTTATCTCATATAGAGACACTAATAATCAATGAGACTAAGATGATATAAATCTATACATAAGGAGCATAGATGATAAAATAGCATCAGTAAATACTTAATGAATAATAATAATGCTATTTTTATAATTGAGATATTAGCTTCACTATGAGTCATATATTCTATATAATTATACACATTGAGAAATTATATTATATGATATTATATATATCTATATTTATCTCTCTTACATTACCCTATTACTTCAGCATTACTACAATCTATAAGCATATGTGAGAGTAAGGCACTTAATAGAGTTCATATAATTATACAAGTATCATTGTAATGGTTGGTATAAATAATATTACAATATATAATCCATATCTATCAGGACAAATATCTCCCAATACTAACACATATGCTAATAGAATGAGATCAATATAAGATAAATGGAGCTTTCTGTACATTATAATAATGCATAATATACTTATAAAGGATATTCATTAAATCAATTCTAATCTAATTAGCCATCATCACATAATAATAATGAATTATATAATAATTTGATATTAATAATAATCCTATAATGAGCATTTATAAACATGTGTAATAATGATTTAAATACATACTAAATGATCCAATATAATATTCTATGTAGATGTACTACATTAATATACATTAGTGTCAATACATAGGACTATATTAGTGAAACAGATATATATTGATAGATTGTGCTATGGATGAATCCATATGAAGACTAAATCTATACTCTTAGAAATCTTATTATACTCGACCTTCTGCTGGACGGGCTTAGCTGCTCTAACTTTCGCAGTATCAGTACAGTCAATATAGTACATGGTCATCGTTTAAGGTAATTGGACTAGGAATTCATGTGAAGGAAGTTGGTAGGCCTAAGTGAATCAAGGCTACCTTCTTGTGTTGCATTATGGTAGTTAGCTGTCATGTTAATCAATAAAATATTCTATGTATTTTGTACAATATTGTATAAATATAGCATATTTCTGGCATTATTAATTTACTGATATGAATATGAGTGAGATCATAATAGCTACTAATTATTACCAATAGAGACATCTATTATTGCACAATAATTATATTATTCACTCTTATGAATGCATGCATAGTACTACTATTGTTATTATTAATAATTATAGCATCAAATCTAAGTGATCAAGATATGTAATAGATCTAAGTTAATCATGATATGTAAATCTCTAATCATCTTAGTAAGTTATGATTATAGTGCTATTTCAAAAGTGTATTACTATTATTATATATTATCAATCAATGTACATCATCTAATATAATAATTATATACTTATTAATTATGCATCACATTGCATATGGCTATGAGATCTTTGATACAATAAAATATATCTGTGAACAGTTGACTTCCTAGTTTAATAGTTAGTATCAAAAATCATTAATAATAAATCACCTTTAATCTTGGCTATGAGTAATTCAAGAAACTAATAATAATATAGTGCATTGCATGTACATTAATTTGCTCATATGAGGTTATAAATCCTGAATTTGTGAACATATAATATAAATTTAACAATCTATTTATGTACAATCTATCACAACAGACATAAATAAAATCAAATTCATATTTAATAATAATAAATAGTATATGGTATGAATAATTAATCACTATATATACAAAACAATCTAAATACGCATATATATCATAACTATTATGTATTAATTATAATTAATATATAATATAATTCAATTTTTAATAAAATATATGATAGTGTATCTAAACTAATGCATAATTTGGACATGCACTCAATATCTAATTATATATGTAATACGTTAACCACAAATATATAATAATTCAATAAATATATTTTTAATTTAATGAGAATAAATATATTATAATCAATTAATAATAGTATTAATTAGATAACACCATAATGAACATAATATTATTAATGTCAAATAATTAATACTAATAATAATAATCAATAATCAATATTTTATTGTTGTTATTTTATTATTTATTATATATAGTTAATGTGCATTATCTGAGTCAATTATGTTCAAAGTCTTGTGCATAAAACTTAAATATTAATTATTATTATGATTAATTATTATTATTATTATTTTATTACATCTTTTTATATCTATATTTCTAGCTCTATATCAATTGTATTATATATGGGACTGTGCCTAATGTCTAGTGACTTTGAATCAATTACTCAATTATTGCTTTATGTAACTCAGTATTACCTATTTCTATAATATATAGATAACTTTTATAATTAATATACTCATTGTATGTAATTTACATACGTCTACATGAATGAAACTTTGTCTAACTCAGCATAAAAATTTTGAAATAAATCATAATATGGTATATTAGACTAAGTACAATTACTAGTACACTACATATAAATCCTCGAGATGGCGATCATATCGAGATGACACATTGCGATACATACGAGTAATACATTCTTTTTGACGATATATATTTATTTAGTAATAATCTACCAAAAGTACAAAGTCATGTAAAATAAGCTTTCATAGACACATCAATATATTCATAAGAGGGTCCAACTAACAAGTACTTAGCCATAAATACCTACTGTTTTGAGAGATAAAGATAGGGTAGAATCATCTATACTATATTATAGATCATGGTATTCATCTATCATTTTATTAAAGTACGTATAAACTTACGTCTTTAATTGCAAATATAACTATATAATGAAAAATATATCTTAAAGAGAGACCCATACTAAATCAGAATACTATGATAGAGTATTAAACAAACAGTACTGAATAAGTAAGAGTAAATAAGTAGAAATTAGAAATGATTGCTCTAAATATCTTGTGATAAACTGCTAGAGTATTAAAGTAATTACTACGATTAATCGATAAGAGTAGTTAAACAATACAAGACAGTCATAAAGAAGAAATAAACACTGGAAGATAGTGAACGCAAAACAATGAATAGTAAGCCTTGGATATTCTATGAAATATAGTATTACAATGACTACTCGACACATATTGTAGTTCTGCACATATATACAAGACATAAAAATATTGACGAATATATACTCGAACACCAAATGTAGAGTCTACAACTTCAATTTAAACTAGAGTTAGCATTTCCATGTATTTTCCTTTTAATGGCTTAGCGAGTGTATGCATATATACTAAATTATCTATTAATTGGGATAACCGATAAGAAGCGCTGACTGTATAAACTCCGTCCTTGTACTTTACTGTCGTAAGATTCACCAGTAATATTCTGATAAAGAACTTTTATGCGACTCTCGATAATATGATCATAGCTGCTCATGACTTTATTACTCAAGCGTTACGAGCCATACTTTCTACATTCTCTGTCGCTGTAACTCTGTTAATAATAGGTGCTTGCGTAGGTCACGATATAGTAAGCTGAGCTCCTCTGTGAGTCAAAACTATAGATTCTAATGTATGAAGGTATAATATGTTATGTATGCATATTGTATGCTGATGCATAATGTCTTGTATGCTATATAATGTATCTGACTCTAACTATTCTTTGCTTAGTTGCTACATGGATGTATACTATCTTACGTAGTGTGCTTATCATGAGAATATCTATACATGGTGTATGTAATACAGTTCATGTTGCTTGTTTAGTTATATTAGCACTAATGTTATATGTTACTTCTGCAAAATTTAGTTTAAACTATGACTGTTCCCATTTATACTATCCTTATATTTGTAAATAATCTTGCATGTCATTTCAATAAATACATTACTATCATTTTGATAGACAGTTTCTGTCAATCTGCATATCATATGATTATGGTGATTATAAGAAGAATTGATCTGAATGTACTACTTATATTTTAAATGATAAAATCATATACTAAGTATACCAACTTGAAATTACCTGTAATTGATATCTTTGTAATTAGTATATTTTAACCTATGTTTTTCTACTTATTATTATCTTCTACATACTATAACTTCACATTATAACTTAGCATCTAGGTGGTCTATTCATAAGATCTTTCATCTTGAAAAGTGATATTATTATCAAAAACAAATAATAATATTTTGCTTTGTTGTATGTAGAGGTGTCGTCATTGCACATTTATTTAACTCTATGATATTTAAGTGGTATATTTTTTATTTTTAAATAAGCATTAAGATGAAAGTTGCCCGTTTTTTGTTTTAACCACTAAGCAAAAGATTAAATTACCAAAGTAATAAGTTTAAAATCTATAATACCTACACGCAACTTAACATAACCTTACTCATACGTTATGCTTACTTACCATTTGCGGTGTGACATCCCTTGTATACATACTGCCTATTCCAAATAACTGAATACTACTTATTTAATCTGAGTGAGTTACGGTAGCTTATCTAGTATTACTATGTGACTCTATTACTTACCTAAACTTAGCCTTGCTATAAACAATCTCATACTATCTTATTATGAGCTATTTAATATTTTGCTACGTAAATGAGAAAAATTCTATTCTTACACTTATAATACCTAACTGCAAATTTTTGTCTCTCTTTATGTCCAATCTAAAAGATGTACACATGAGAAATATTGTATCAATGTACCGCTTCGTATCCTTATATAAACTTATGAATATATATATTATATGATAGGATACTATTACTTTCACCTCATATTTATAAATAGGGCCATTTATTTCTCCTTATAGCATAGTATATATATATTAATTTATTAGTTTCAGATATTATGCTCATCAAAAATTATTTTCTTCCCCATATTTAAATAGTAGTTTTATAATGAAACGTTTAGTCGATTAATAACTGGTATAAAATATTTCTGACTAAAGATTTTCCGAAATTAAATTCAAGTTCTTGTTTGTTAGGATACAGAGCACTTCAGGGACATGTGTAAACACATTGAAAACTTCAAATATATTAATCCTTTAATATTACTTTAATATACTTATATTTTAATGGTTATATATAATATAATATAATATATTTATATATAATATATATATATATATATATATATATTATATATATATATTATATATATATATATATATATATATATATATATATATGACAGGGTAAAATAAGCTTTTTAATATATAACCTACTTATCTGTGTGTGGTGCTGAATAGTTTGTTGTTGCGGTACTTTGTCATATTACATTACTCTATTAGTTCTTTGAACTCTAACTTTCTTCATATCTATACTTTCTTAAATTACACTTGCGTGTGGCTGCTGCGTAGTAGTTTATAATTGATAACGATCTATTCCTTTAGTAGTCATACTTCTATATTTCTACTAAGCAGTAATGTATTTAAGTATATTAGTAGTTGCTTTTTAATCATTTTTTATAATTAGCATATACTTTATCTAGTATGTGATACCTTTTATCAAGTTATATCTCTATAAATTAGATTTAATCTGAGAATATACTTAAAGTCACATCTATATTATTGTCTACTATTGAATGTAAACTTTGTTATTTCTATCTTGGTTTGTTTTTCTGAGAGATTATTATAATATATGATTATTAAGCTATCGATGTTCTTAATTACAAGAGATTAAGCCTGTGTAGAAACTTCTTGACGAGATGATCTCTCTGTTCTATTACTACTTTATTCACGTTAAGTGACATAAACAGTGCGGTACTAACTACTCGCTATATTATTGTCATGTATCCTAAGGTATTATATATGGTCCACTTTGAACTCTTGATATAATCATGTTATTCAGTAGATTATATTATGTATTATAGTATTCTATGTCAGATATATTGACATATTTCTTTCTTGTAGTACACAGTGACATTGACCATATTATTCAATCGTTATCTAGTATTATGGCGTGTGATCATAGAGGATATTCGATCACTCTAGGATGACAGAGACTATAGCAACGACGCGAAGCTAGGTGTTTGAGCAAGAGATATAGATATATTCCCATATACTATATCTTTGCAAGACAATATTTGTCGTATGATAAGTTATATACCAAGGATTTTCGGCTATTTATTATTATCTTTCTATTATCGATCGAATGTTATAATTAAGCCATACTATCTTCATACGCTTAAACATATACCGAAACATTTTTTTGAAGCGTGAGTTTTCAATTAGACACACTGTATATATCTATACTATAGTACAAGTAGATATGTAATTCAGAGTAAGAAGTGACATGAACAGATATGTAGTATATATAGTGTATCAATGAGCATTTAGCTGATAGTCATCTAAAATACCAATAGGTAATAATCTGCCATATACTTCTAATAAACATGTTACATTGTGTTTTAATGTTCATGTATGGGTCAGTAGACTATTCTAATGACTTATTTTAATAATGATTATCATCACCTTACTGAATACAGATGACTCTTTGTTCCTATGAGTGTGCTGACATAACATGTTTCTGCAGAGTGATATTATTATTACTTATATAGTAGTATTTTTATAACTTATATTATTACATATCCAAATGCAATCACTCTTACTATATTTTTTGCTTTACCTTCTGTATACTTAATTAAATAAGAAAGCTTATTCAATTTCATTAGCTCATAATATACATATTATTCTCATCTAATAACTTAGTTATTATAATAAACTACATACAGAATATTCCTATTTAATTAGTTCGATCTTTATTCCACGTAATATATATTTATGTTACTATATTGTTATGGAAGGGGATTATTAATATATAGTGAGCTCTACTCCTTCTAACTTTTTAAACACTTATCCCCCTAATTTAGTATTACCTTAGATTATATATTATTCACCTATATTTATTTTAGTTTTACTAAAAAATATTTACATATATATTATTGTATTCATTTATTCATCACAGAGGTATCTAGTCTAATACTTATAGAAAATTTGTGAATATTTATTCTATCTAATTATTTAGTATTTCAGAATATTTATTCATACTCTGCTCTAAATTTTTTATATGACTTCTGTGTTATGTATTATATATGATTCTCAACGTTCTAGTTCCCTTTTCTTTAGCTCACAAGTAATATTTCAGTTTCTCATTGCACTCTTTAGTAATTATTATTAACCTTTTCTATTCAGAGCTAACAATACTTAGATGTTCTATTATTAGTATATAGGCACTTTTTGAATCTATATGCTACAATCTTGTACTTTAATCATACACTTTCTATACTTGAACAGTCTACTACTGACGTCGTGTCGTGTGCTGGCTATATACTTTGGTGTCAGGTAAAAGTGTCATAAATGACTCATAATATTTGAAATTATAAGTTATAGCGTTCATAATTATAGGCTTATTAGTTTTAATATAGCTACTTAGCTTAGTAATTTTATTCTGTACTCTCATACAGATTCTGGTACTATAGTTAACTATACTAAGTATTTTTTTAAAGATTCTATCATTTATTTGATGATCATAATGATTAATATTATATATTATCACAATGTTGAACTAAATATCTGATCCTATATCTCCGATTACGTATTTAAGAGAAGAAATAGCCATAATTAACGCTTTTAATAAATGTTAATTTTAAAGGTAATCTCATATGAGCTGCTTAATTTCTCCTGAAGATAACCTTAACAACGCTCCTTTTCATGCAACTCTATCCAGATATGCTATCAGACTAGCTTGAATGAGTTCTGCCACTCGTGAGCCGTGGATATGAAGCTATCATGTATATATAATTGTCATCTATCAGTTAGTTTATCTATACTATAGACTATATGAAAAAAATAAGATAAACACTATAATAACTTAATATATAAATTTATGTTAATGTTATTTTTATATCTTTATTTAATTTAGTATATTTTTTTTTATTTTCTCTTAAACCACTCAATATATCTATATCGTGATACTCATGATTGCGATTATATAAGAAGGATTCTATTTTCTATACTTTTACATATTTCCAATATACACAACCCTTAAAAACGCGAGTAGAGGTTCAATTATATCTATCATATATAAGGTTTCAGCTCTATATAATTCTGAGTCCTTCATTTATATTTAAGTGTGTGGAGGATTACATGTTGTTTGCTACTCTTTTCGCTTATTCTCCTCATTGACCTCTTATGTCCTTGTGAATAATGTCAATTACGGTATGTATCAATATACCTTATACCATTGAGTAGCGCCATTTGTGTTCTTTCATGTATATCACAAACTTCTAATATGAAGAACTTTATTAGTATGTTACATCATGAGAAATCCCTATAGACTATCATAGGTATTGTGATACTACGGTATTCGTATATGTGAATTTTATTATAAATCATAACAATTACGAACTAGTGTTTTAAAATTTAAAATATAACAAACTAATACCATATATATTAAATGGATTAAGTGAATTAAATAACAAGAACCTAGCTAAAAAGTTCATCTTTATATATTATTGACTTTTCAGTGTACATTCAGACATGAATATTAATAAACTTGCCTTTAACAGTTACTAGAGCAATGACACTGATGACGAAATTAGTATAAATATTAAATTACAGCTGTAGATATTATATATATATTGACATATGCATTGATCAGAAATGTTAAATTCAGTTAATAGATATATCTATATTAGGAAATGATAAAAAATATTGATTTGGATCATTTATTATATTATTATATATTAGTACTCATTATTAATGACTTTATAGTTTGAAAACTCATTAGTATTGTAAATTACTTATTTATATATAATACCTATTATATACATTAACTACCTATGTATTATCTAAAATAAATAATAACTATATAATAACTTCTATTTACTGTGATGTATTTTATTATATTAGTAATATCAAACGAATGGCATGAGAATTTTAGGTAGTTGAGTATGGAGCTTTTTGAGCTTCCTGATATATAACAAACTTAGTATGGCCTTGACTATTCATCATATATTAAGTGTCTTTAGAAAGATATTGGCTACTTAAATAATACTAATATGTAGTATACACATAAATTCCTTTAAGTAAATTCTTCTATAGAGATTAGAATTTTTAGCCTTTTGTAGTAGTTTATTCTTGATGATTCTAATATTTATCATTCGGTATTCTATTATATATCATATATCTATATATTTGACGATGTCATTAGCTATTAATTCAACTATACTAGTTATCATTACTATGTGAAATTAATTCATAAACTAGCTTTGAAATAGAGCTGTTAATTCAAGAAAACGACGCTTAATTATCAAGATGGAAATGTTTGAGTATGCCTAATGATCACGTGAAAAACTAATGCGAATGACTACATAGTATTCTGTTGTCTTTATTTTTAATATATTTTACATATATAGCTATATAGTTGATAGTACCTTAGTTGAGTTTAATACCAGCCTGTTTCTTAGCCATATCTTCATGATATATAGCTATTTTTTACTATATTAATCATTTGGTCATTCTATAGCCTGTTATATCTATTTGCAAGTCCTTATAGTTGACTATCACCTATTCATATTCTGTTACTATCTCAGCATTTTCACTCATAGTAGTATTGCAAATTATATATATTTATGCTTTTCTACACTATGCTATAATACATATTTATGGTCATGTGGTGTATACCATAGTTGAGTACTTCTCACATAATATGAGTTAAAGTATAGTAAATAATTTTTCTTAGTAATTATATCTTATATTTATTTTTTATTAATTATATTATATTATATTTTTCTTTATTTTTAATATTAGCAATATATAATATATATATATTATATATATATAATATAAGGTATTGAATATCTAGAACATATGTCAGTCACATCTAATAAGAAAGTTAAAGAGTAATGAACTAAATATCGTTTTAGTAGAAATTTATAATTTTAATCACCTTTATATTTTTGTTAAATAATAAACACGAAATAAAGAAGAATTAATATTAATTTTAAAAGAGCTCACTGATAATTATATATATATTTATATATTAGGTACTATTATATTTACAACTAATCACTTAGGTATACGAGGGTGGGTAGTATCTTAACTAATTTAATTATCCATATTAATATTCCGTAAATATAATATTATATTTACGTAATATTTTTAGTTATCGTATTCTTTACTATTATTCTTTACTCACATATAATTATACAATAAACGCTCGACTATATTAGTGCTTAATATTATGATATAATAAATATATGATGTAATTCGAATCTGTATTTTAATAGGTTGCAATTCTTAAATTATAAATAATTTTTCTTCTTTTATAAAATTTTGAGAATATATTTAGTTGACTATATAATTATATATTATGTAAAAAACTTGTATTAATATACATATTTTCACTACCCTATACAAATATAGAATATTTATTCACTGCCCCTATATATCATATAATATATAATAATAACTTATATATCTATATATATTATATATATATATATATATATATATATTAATATTATATTATATATATTATATTAATATATATTATAGTATATTAATAATATATTATAGTTATATAATAATTATAAATATATAATATGATATTAATATTATATATAATAATAATATATATAGTTATTAGTATAATTATATATAATACCGTACTATTTATAGTAATCTATAGCTATATATCTCTAATAAGCAACCAATAAAAACATTACTATGAGACTTAAACTATATAGTTATGAATTGTCTATGGATACCACACATCACCGTTGTGAAAATGCCTCGAAAAAAGCTGCGTAGATAGTTACTGTATTCAGTATTGAGAGTGTAATTTTTTTCTTCTCTCAGTATACTACAGTTATATAAGAGTCTTATTCTACGTCCCTGTCTGAATATACTGAGTTACTACCAAATTATGGGGTGTTGAGTTCTCACCCTACTTTTGGATAGAGTTAGATAGCTCAAGTCATATATGAGGCTTATAATATATTGATCCCTACTTATTTATGACTACCTTGAACCTTTCTTTATATTCTATCTGCGTCGTGACGTCGCGCCTATCTCTTTTCTATAGGTTATTTATATAGATCAACGGCAGGTGATCGATATAGTGAAATTGACCTCTATCGCATTCCTTCAACTAATCTAGTCGTCGCCTCATCAGTTAATACATTATAGACATGTTGACTTAGTTCCTCTATATAATTCACATGAATATATGCCGTAGAATATTGGTAGTAACTCACAATAGGATCATCATCGTTGAGTGAGGTATACATATATACTACTATACTATATATATTCATCTTTCTCAGAGTCCATCAGCTGTTTTGAGTGAACTCTCATTGCTTCTATTATTTTCCCTACTAGCTATATTATATAATATTCTTCCTCTATTTAAAATCCATAGTGAGCGATCTGCGCTCATAAACATTGAAGGGAATTTGAGACGTTAGGTAGTACTAAGTGAGGACAGGGCTGGGTTTACATTTGCCATTTATCTATTATATGTTATTTCACTTTATGTTAATATATTATATATTTTTTTTATATTTTTTTTTTTATTTTTATTAGCCCCCTCGTTTGTAAAAGGGCAGTGCCTCATTTATAGTGAGTGGTTGAGTTATCATTATAAAAAAAATAATAAAAATAAAAAAAAAGAATTAATAAGACATAAATAATTATATATACATTAATTTTCTTCGCTTTAATACTATACTAATCAATAGTAAATAAAAGTGGTCAAACAGTCGTTATTAGGCTGAGATAATCAAAAATTAAAATAGAGTTTGAACCGTGGGTGCCATTATGATTGATCTATATTAGTATTATAAACATCCATGATATTAATAATGACTATAATACATGAGTAAAATAGGAGATACATTGTAGAATGCTGGTCCCAATTTTTAGTGACGGAAAAATGAATTAAATTAAATAATTAAACAATAAAAATAAAAAAAAACAATAAAATAATATATATCTCAAAAAACTACAATATAGCTACAGCGTAATGGAATACATTTTTGAAGAATCCTGGTAAATTTTATACACAATAAAGAAAAATAGTAAAATAAATAATATAATAAATAAATAAATATTATTGTTTAAATAATTAATAGTAATATATGATTAGAAGTTGCGCTATTATAGAGAGGACTCTAATTTATATTGGTTTCTATATCTATCGTTAACACATAAATAACCGTAGTCGTATCTTTACAATATTTGTGACTTATTACATACCCGGACACTTATCTATTGATAGTCTGTTCTCTCGAGTACGATATGGTTATAAGCGGGAGCGAGACGTATTATAAAGTCAAATACTTTACTAATTCTCTTATATCACTGTGAGGGGACGCGGGCGAACGAGTACAGCATCTCATAGCGAAGATCAACCAAATACGAGCAATAAGACGATAGCATAGATAAGAGCGATGTCGGAGCCAATCATGCTACAAACTGGTTCATAGGCAGAAAAGTAGAATATCACTCCTAACACACCTGGTAGATATCTCAACAGGAAGCGACAGAGATTTAGACATGAGCTGCCATCGGATGGATCGTTGTAAATGTGGGCATTTTCGAATCCATTTTCAAGAGCTAAACTTGGGTATTTTTAGTAAATATAATAATTAAATTGCTATATATTATTATAATTAGATTAAGATCTATCATTATTTATTTAACTTTGATGTAAATACCATATAATAGGTGATCTCTATAATATAGGTACCTTAAACTTATATTAATGTCTATTATATATTGAATTATTACTTATATATTATAAATTTTTTTTATATTTTATTTTAATTATATTTATTTTACTTACTTCTCTCTCCTTATCTGTATAGCATTCTTCTCTACTAGGTATGTCAAAAATTATTCTTCTTTCGTGTACACCGTCTCTATTTTGTCTTCTCTCGTATGACTCTTTTTAATTCTTCTCTCTTCTACTTTCTGATCTTTTCTTTTTCTCTTCTTTTTCTTTTTTTTTTTCTTTTTTCTATTTTCCGCACTTAAGACTATCTTGTGCTCTATTCTTACTTCATCTTCTAATGCTTCTTACTCTCTTCACTTACTTCTTCTGTTACTTCTCTTTAACTAGTTTTCTCTTATCAGATATCACTATCTTACGGCACTATCATCTAAACGCTTCTCCTCTTCCATTATTTTTTTATTTTAATTAATATATAGTATAATTATTTATTATCGATGTTATTTAAATTAATTATTAGTTACTGGAAATATTTCAAGTTTTCTCGTTATTATTGTTAACATATTATTATATTAATTATTTAAATTATAATGATTATTATTATTATTATTTATTATTATTATTATTATATTATTATTTAATTAATTATTATTATATATATATTAATATCTATATTA
Organism: Trachelipus rathkii; assembly: GCA_015478945.1. NCBI lineage: Eukaryota > Metazoa > Arthropoda > Malacostraca > Isopoda > Trachelipodidae > Trachelipus > Trachelipus rathkii. The sequence goes on along the minus strand of JABUQX010016082.1, from coordinate 43,020 downwards.
TTTTATTATTATTATATTATTATATTTAAATATTATTAATTTATTTATATATTATTAGATTTTATTTTATATATTATATTAATATTATTATTCTATATTATTATTATTATTTTATTTAAAATTATTATATATTAATTAATATATTATATTTAATTATTAATATATTATTATATTATTATATTTTTACTTCTCAATTCTGTACTATATTATGTACACTGTCACATTATCATTATATAAATATCACATATACTTATCGTTTTTCATTCTTACACATTGTTATTCTCTATAATTGTAAACTTATTGTATTACTTCATTTCTCTTGTCATATCTTAATTTCGTTGCGGAGATACCGCTTGATACTCTATTAGCTCATGAGCGATCTCTTCTTATACTTCTTCTTCTCTGGCAGCATCAATCTGGTAAATAAGTGTAACTCTTCTTAATAGAATGTCCTCCACAATCATGAAGATAAATTGTCTCCACAATCTGCTTACTCGAGTAATTAAATACCTACAGCTTACTTAATTTTAATACCTTGTTAAAAGTTTTTCATTGTATCACGCTGTTATCAGATAAGTAAACTCCTACCTATTTTCTCGTTTACCTTGATGAAGACTAGTACACCGCACTTCGAAAGCCAGATACACACTTTTCTTGATAAGATCACTAATTTATCTCCTTCTATTACAGGGTTTCTCTTATAATTTAGTATAAATTATCTACTTCATTCTCTTATTCCTGAACTCGTCTGGACGTTACATATATATTATTATAGTAGTAATTTATTTAAAATTAGTTTCATTAATAAAGCGTTCAGATCTTTGTATTTAATAACTTTATTATTTTTATGGTTTCCTATTTATTAAAAATTATGCACATATATATATTAAATCTTATGTCATCATTGGAATAGTGCATTGGATGATTACTTATTACTATTTACATATAATTTAGCCTACTTCGGAACTATAGAATGTATATTGGAAAAAAGATCGATCTATGTAGAAGTCTACAATTATTATTTATATTTATGTTGACTGAGTTATTATGCATATATGTCGAAAGTAATATTATTTGAATGGTATGTTGGAATTTTGTATTAAATATAACTTATTTTGTTTATATTTATATATATTATATTCTTCACTAAATGGATTTATATAATTATGATAACCCTTAAATATTTTGTAATCATTAGATTACTCATTGAGTACCTTTAATATATGTAAACCTTGATTACTTCCGTTAATCTCATTATTTGAGTATACGAAATCTGAGATACCTTGTATTATTATTAACCTTATTAATATTATGATATCACTAGTGTTTTATTGTATTAATTTAATTATTTAATTATAAAAAATACCGCTAAATATATTACTATATTATAATATCATTGGTTCAAATAAAAATAGACACTTTTAAAGGATTTGAAAACCTTTAGATATAACTCCTGAGATCAACCTTATTTTCAATAATATTTTAATACTTATTAATCATAATATAGTTGATTATCATCAATTTAAATATGAATAACATCTATTAGATTACCGATAATTATTACCTTATTAGATTTAATACGTTATATATTGTCTATTATAAATGAATGTATATCAATTCATTATATTATTATCTTTTATAATAGAAATCATAATTATTATTATCCTTACTAGATTCTGTACATCTCTCTTATTACTACAGAAAATATTATTACTAGTATTAAGGTTTCATTATTTTCTCGTAACTTCTATATCGATTACGTTCTTCCTATCTTCAACTGAATCTCTCTTAATACACTTCTTCATTCTTCTTAGCATACTATAATCATATCACACACTAGTCTCTCTGTCATCTATACTACTCTAGTTTCACACTTTCTTTTACTTGCTTATACTTTCTTATACTTCTCTCTCTCGCGTGGGTCTGCTTCTCTCTACTTCGTATTCCTTCACTGTGGCATTGGCACATATAAATTGATATGTACAAATAAGTAAAAGACCATTATTTATTTACAAATATAGTTGATCGAAATTATTCCATGTTAGTAGTATTCACTCCATTATCTTAATTGATATTTTATTATTCTCATTAAAATGATTAGTTTAGGCTTGTAGAGTAATATTAATTATATTTATTAATACTATATATATTATATTATTACCGTAATCAGATACATTGAAATGATTATGTGATATCTATTCATTTTACTTAGATAGATCGATTTATTGTAGCTATTATTTGCTTTGTCTTATCTCTAAATGTCTTGTCTATTTCACTGACTAGGTCCCTATATTATGATATTGAGCTTGAAGTACTGTTAAAAGTCGACCGTTGGGTTGTCATCTAGATAGAGAAAGTGTGAAGTAATGTATGAGTTTGTAACATATGTTTGAGACCCCATCTATTATTTTATGATATCTTGGCACAAGTTTTTTTTCGTTCTACTTTCCATTTATGTTTGCTACACCTGATCGTCTTTATGTAGTTATATATGACATTGTATTCATATTCATAAGATGGATTCTATTCATCGGCTGTTCTATCGCATATGAATGTATCTTTATACTTACGTTAATTCTATAATTACTTGGTAAGAGTTGTAACTTATCTATGATATATATCTGTAATATCAATACACTTGAGTCATATATACTCATTTATCTCAATCATCTATCCATATGTACCTATTATTGAGTGAGATGCCTTGCCTTACAGCCTGGCCTTTTATGATAAGTCCTGCGTCGTTCTTCTTTGACTCCAGTGACTAGGTACGTATATCCACTTACTCTGTTCTACGTCTTTTTCGTGCACTTATGTTTATCTTCTCTCGCATATCTCGTCAGTTGATTAAGAAGTATTTCTCTCAGCTACCTCTTTTGCCGCGAACTAGCTTATGATATTTCTCTATCTTACCATGTGGTTCTCGAATGTGCTTTTATTCATTATAGTTCATAGAGGACTTCTTGATTCCGTATACACTTTGCGACTTAATTCAATATCGCTACTCCTGCGCTCTCACTTGTTGAGGTATTGTTCTTATTATAACAACCTTGTAGAGTCCAAAAAGAGCGATACACCGTGGTGACCGTGAGAGCATTTTTGTGACTTGCACTATCACCTATTGCATTGTACATATTAATTTATCGATTTTTGGATATTTAGTAGAATCTAGATCAATAAGCATAAAGAGCCCTTATATTATGGTCTATATACGTGATAGTCTCAGATATATCAATCCTGAGAACTTGACTCGTGTAATTGGTGGAGATAGGCTGAGTTTATGGCATCCGAAATTTTCCGCAAGATTGTTAAGAAGTTGAAAGATATTTAACAATGGACGTGTATCGATGTCCGAGCTAATGGCGAAGAATGTGTGGAGACGTATGTACTAGCAACTCCTCTCTCCATCAACTTTGATTCTCTCAGATGGCGTGAAATATCCGTCTCACATATGGTTTTATTCCTCCTTGTGCTTCCTTGTAGTGTGATCATGTATAAGTTTTAAGTTGTATTACTGTGTGCGTGTACTATGTATGGATTGTGTTTGAGTTTTTTACGAGAGAGGAAGTGCAATAAAAGAAAACGGTCTATTCTGTGTAGACCCTATTCGTACAAAGAATAGCAACAATATTCATACTGAATGTCTCTCCCCATGAACGTACATTGATAATCTATTGCCTCGGTCGTCACCGCGTATGTTACAGACGCATTACGTCCGGCTAACTGAGGCTCACACTGATTAAGTTGCGAAAACTGGAAAAGACAAGTTTTGAATTTATTGTTGTTATCGATATGATCTACAGACGGTATCATTATCAATGATTCAAGATCCAATATATATACAGCACTATACGTATATATTATAGTATACTATATATTATACACTGTACACATTATTTAAGCATTAGTGATATATAAAACTATTATATGATAGATATAGACATATTTATATTTATATTTTTAGGAAGCTGTATTAGAGATGCCTTTCACCTACTACACCAACCTAATAGTTTGGTTGATAGTCATACTCCTATATACATTATATGTTTAGGAAAGTGGCGGAATTATATAGTTCCACTGTTAAGAGCCTACTATAACTCCGCTAAAGATTTTATAGTTAAAATAATGCGCAGGTGGAGATAATCATGCAGTCACTTAAATGCAGGATAGGTCTTGTCCTAGGTTACCTTCATCTCGAGCAATAATTAGAAATAACAGTTCTGAGTTAATGTAACTCTTCTTTTGTGATAGCTCCAGCACTGGCTTGAGTGTAGATGATTACTCACATAAAACCTTTCATATAATGAATAGGTATTAAGTTATAAGTTCAAGTAAGTAGGTCATTGAAGTCCCAATGATATTGCACTCATAAGCTGAGCTTTAATTATTACTGTAAATGAAAAGAGAGTAGAATATGATATGATACTATATTTTCCTAAGTCAGGTGGGGTTTAGTACTACATAATCAATAATCATAGTAATAATAATGGATTACGAGCATAAGTTTATTTACCCTTGCTTCTTATAAGATGTTGATCATCAAGAAACAAGTTCAGATGACACTGACCTAGAATCATGGTGGTGATATACGTGATCAACTAGAGAAGGTATTATATAGCTCTTGCTCTTCTTAATAGAAAAGCAAGTTAATATTCTTTGAGTGAGTAATTACCCAGGTAACATATAAATTTTCCTGTCATTTGTTCCATCTTAGGCACATACAAAATAATAGTCCATTTGTATATTTCACAATCAATTCCTCTATTCATGTCTGATTGTGTATTGCGAGTTATATAATATAAAATAGGTAGAGATCAATATATATCTTCATAGGAGCGTGAAAGATATTATAGTAGAACTTTTCAAAACTTGATCAACGAGCGTGGTAGTTAACACGCTTGTATTTGTAAGTCAGAATGAGCATACAAGAGAAGTAGATTTAGCATTATGATGACTATATTTACACCACTTATACTGTATATTTATTACAGGCCAATTAAAATGGGGCCTAATTTGACAACCATTATCAGGAACTTATTGAGTTTCCAAATTAGTAATAGGTGATTTCTACCAAGATTCAGTAGTTCGTCCATACCCTTCATGGTGAGGAGATCTGCAGGATTTTATTTCATTTACAGATATTTAACCTCAGAATTGAAGATTTGGTAGTAATAAATACAATTGTATGATTTATTCTCTAAGAGGAAGAATCTCATATTTTTGATAATATCTTAGAATACCTGATTTTTAGACGAGAAAATCGCTCTCATTTGTTCTTATTTTTCTTGATATTTATTTCCTAGCTTACTAATTTAATATATTGCGAATCAGTAAAATGACTGTTATAAAGTAATTAAGTAATTGTTGTGAGTTGGAATGACAAGCTCTAATGAGTACCTGAGGTTATACAGGACACCATCGTTGGTTTTATAGTACATATAAACACATTCTGAAAGTGACGGTAACTTTGTGCTGTTTCCCAATAACAGAATTCAACGATATTGTGTATCTAGAGAGACATAACTTAGGATGCTATCGTGTCAAGTGTCTCTCACCTTGGATTGAGCAGGGTGTGTGAGGAGAGCTATGTAATGGATTCTCCTCTGCAATAGAAACCAGAGCAAGTGAGGCTCCTGAAATTCGTATCTGTGAAGAAGAGAAAAAATGCTGACCCTTCAAAAAGATCTCGAAATAAAGAGATCTGGATGAGAAGAGAGGGAAGGAGCGTGGGACACGCTTATAATCGAGGTTGAATGAGATGGTTAGAAGAGCATCGAGACTCGGTTGAACTTTACTGTCTCGATAGAGTCAGGACCTATCGAAAAGAGATATCCTTCAATAGGTTTTAAATCCAGAACTCAGTGCTTGCTCATTGCACATAAAAGGAGTCCTCCAAGCTCTACAGTCATTTCGCATGATCTCATCCAAATTATGCTAGAGCGTATTGAAACCAACTCTCTTGTTCCACATTCGTATTATTTTGCCAGGTGAGAGTAGAGAGACTAGTCCCAATCATCGATGGAGTGATAATACATGTTAGATATAGGCGAGGCACAATTGTATGTTTGAAAATGAGGTCAACAAAGAACGTCGAGGCAATTGGTTGGAAGTCAGAATGACTGGACTCGGATTGCCTCGTCAAATTGAATGTGTGAGTTGTTAAGAGAGATGCATACATCAAAAGTCCAGAAATCATGGTGATCCAACTTCAGATCTGTATATGATTATTTGAATTGGAACCGTTCAAGTACGTCTTGAGAATACGACTATTACGACAACCCTTTCTTCGTGGCATTTTGGATGAGTGATGATTTGTTTTACTCAGACTCTCGGAGTGTCTAAACAAGTCCCACGCCGACTCGAGTTCCATGTGTCTGACACAGGATCGAGCACATACTCAAAAAGAACACTGCCTACTAGGTCTCGTGATCTTCGAGACAGAGACTGTGATACTGATACTGATCGGCTTATATGAATTATGTATGTGAGTTATGACCATGGCACCACGTGTTGATCGAAAGAATGAGCAGATAAGAGATGAACTGTCGATCCATAAATGCGCGGCACTGGGATATTGTGCTGGCCAGGGAAGCCAAGGGAACAAGAGCATCAGTGGAGATAAACTTTAAGTATCGAGCACACAGAGTGATAGTCGTATGCTATCACCGAGAGCACTCTGTACGATATATGACAGGTTGAACCGTGTTACTGCACATGACCAATAGATTATGGCATGTATATTCGAAAGGTGTTCAGGCATTGTTATACAGAAAGGACCGAGAATAAATTTTCTACAACAAAGAAAAGAGAACCTATTACGGATCCTCCTCTTCTTCAGTCTAAATTTGCAAAAATAAGTCACGAAGAATGTGCAGTTAGTCGATATACTAGAAATCATTGCAAAGCTCTCTACTTATTCAATCTACTCCGTGGCGTCTTAAACATTGTAAACAAGAAACAGTCCTAAACAAAAGAATGCCATCAGACTAAACCGGGGTAAAGGCAAGACCTAGTTCAATGATGTATGGTACAACTATCTAATCAACCGCCATTAGTCGTAACGTCCTCTCGAAGTGTATATGCAGTGGAAACCAGACTCCCGCGTCCTTACCACTTCTTATGAGTGAGTTAGTACACTGATCTCAGGCAGTCCTTCATATACTAAGGTGTATATTAGAACGGAGATGTGGTATTAATCCTAATATAATTAAGTTATCATAATGTGTAATAGTCTTCCATCGTGATGACTAACCTCATGTATAATACTAGCTCGAGATGTATTCCATCGGTATCCAGATATTGAACTGTAAAAATTGATCCTACCCATAAGTAGATACTCTGAGGATTTTGATTCTTTTAGTAAAGGTTTTGCTTTACTTATACGAATAGAAAATAGAAGAAAAATTATAAATACAGTACTACCCTGGTAGGCCCAATAAAATATAGATTAGTCCACCTCAATATGAAAAAAATAGATTTATATATTATATTTTAATTTATTCTTATTCGTGGGTTTGATAATTGCGGTACCTATATTACCTATAATTAATGATATATATTCATTATTGACACATCTTAGTTACTATATCACTAAACTAGTGTGAATTTCGACCATTGATACACTACTATTCCCTCCTCGATAATCTATTATGCCTCTCATCTATTATGAGAATATCCGAGATTGAAATATAGGTTAGTTCAAATGTGAGCCTTAGGTCCATGAGCTTTACTCACTCAGTTTGATGCTAATATAGATTCCAGTTTTTAGTAATATAGTTTATCGAACCTTATCAGTCAGGTCTTGAGTTAATAGTAGGTGATGGTATGATAGAAAGATGGATACGTAAGTTAGGAAGGAGATATGAGATCTATAATTAGAGTTGACGATACTTGATTATTACGGTAGAATTTTTATTTATTGAACTGATAGGTAGAGCAGAGAAGGTATAATTGATATGTAAATAGTAAATGATCTCTTACCTCCTATTATTGTATCATGAAACAGAATATATAGTTGAAAATTGTGTTAAATTTGAAGTAATGGAGTTATAGTCACAATCACTACTTGGATTCATGAGAGAGCGAAGGGTTAATGAAACCATTTAAGGCACGGAACTCTAATAGCACTGTAACCTTCAATACTAAATAAATAAGTATGACAACTGATTTGTAATATGTTTCATATTCATATTGTATTACAAGTGAATCATTGATCCCTATAGTAGATAAACACTACTTTGAAAAACTCATTACCCAAATCTATTTTATTTTTTACCTATATTTAGTTCGTTCTTATAGTTAGTAGAGGTCGGCCTTATACAGTATTAAAAGCGCCAATTCACTTGCTAAGAAGTGCGAACAATCTCTCTTAAAATTCATTCTTCAGACTCCTGGATAGCGTGGTCACGTGTGGTGACCGTTCTTAGTGTGGCCTCTTCATTATACAACATATATCCTTTCAAATCTTTTGTTCACTAAAGAACACAATGCACTATATGAGCATGTGTATACTTATAATTGAGAGTCAATTTTACTTGACTATGGAGACTGCAAACATTAGTGATATCAGAATTTTCTTACATATACTTATCTGAGAAGACTTGGCTCAATTGTCTGCTAAGCATGGTCTTTCTTTCCTGAGAGAAACGTTCTTTCTACAGTTCTGTCTTGTTATTTTTAATTTATCTTTAATGTGCTTCACTTGGAATGTCACGTGACTAGTACTACTTATATCCATCCTCCTCTATACTATTACTAGGACTCCTATTATGATCTCACTATTTAATGACTAGCTCTCTGTGTGAAACCGAACTAATCAATGAATCATCAGCTCTGTACTTAGCTTTAAACTAATTTTATATGACGTTTTTTATCCTTGCGTGATAATATCTAGCTTTAGCGACACGATATACCTGTTGTCCTATCTCTCTGATCTGTTGATGACTCGCGAGCTTATTGTATCCAGCACTTAGACTTTGATTTTTCTGGTCTGGTCACCTATGAATCTAGTGTAATAAGAGTTAGCAGTAGACGACGATTAACCGCTGTTATGTATTTCGCGTAGTCTGGTTTTTCGTGTCTCTTTTGCCTCTCTCTTGTTTATATTTATTTTCTTAAGTGCTTTTTTGCAGACTCTGCTACTACTATGTGCATCAAGCTACATCAGAGTTATGTTAGCTTATACCTAGCGCCTTATATATCCACGCCTGCTCAAGAAAGTTAATGATCTCTTCTATAGACATGTCTTTATATTGAGCTTGGTACATATATGATATGCTGTTTATAGTTGCTTTGTCTTTCTGCAGCCATCTGTCATAGCCATACTCAGTCCTCTACATGGCACTCTAGTGCGCTATCTCCTTTTTATTATCGTGTGAGTTGTGTTTGTTATTCACTTCTGGCAGATATTTTTTACGGTCATATAAGTAGACAATGCAAACTGATAGTTTTTCGCCGAGTTCTTCTTATCTTGCATTCCGTCCAACTAATATGTATTTTCATTTAACTCAGTGTAATGTCTCGTTGTAGAGATTGGAGTATTATAATCTGACATGAGTGCAGAGAAGAGAGTTTTCTGACTCCCCTCGCATGGAGCTCCTTGTATTCTTGAAATCTTCGATCGACTTACAAGTGAATAAGCTAAAGAGCGTCGTCTGTTGTAGCTTAGAGAGAGGAACCTGGGCGCAATGATGTTAGACTCACTACACCTTTGCTCATGAACAACGTAGATAGAGCACAAGAGAGTATATGTATCTGCTTCAACATATATAAATATATTTATCCATAGACTTATATCTAAAATCATATGATATGTAGTTCAAAAATAGGTAATAAAGATTATATATGGTAACTTATCTACTAATTGGGTAACATGTTCTTACCAATTTCCTCTTAAGAAATTTATATGAGGTAGCAACTTATCACTAATACCAGAATATGGCTGAGTAATATTTACACCTATATACTGCTAGATAATATCTTACCTCACCTAAATAGGATACCATCAATTACTGAATATTCATTTAATCTCTGTGAGAGGGTAGTAAGCACCTGTACCTATATACTAGTTATAGTAAAAGTAGTATCTCATATATCATTAGAGCTACAAGATTCGTTAGTAAGATACATAACAGTAGTAGCCTAGTAATATTATTATAATATTTAATTTGGTGCACTTATTATATATATATAAGCTATGATCGCATATATAATTTATCGTTGGCTCGTCATGCTAACTAATCATGTCTTTACTTTAATTCATTCTTTAATTATTGTATAAGCTTTCTCTTCACTAGAATTTGCTTCTCCTACTCATTTTCTGGAGATTTGCTCTCTCACATAACTTTTTTATGGCTTGAGATCTAGGTTTTTCTGCAATGTCTGAGGATATCAAATATTGAAGTCTTTGCAGCTTCAAGTAGAGATCTCAGCTGCTACCCGTTATCGACTTTTTATTTCTAATTACAAAATGCTTTAATATCGCAAATATAATGCATCGTACTAACATTGAACGTGAAAATCATGTCATGTTCCATGTCCTTTCTGCCTAGTCGTCTATATTTTCCCGTATTAGAACAGCTTTATCATTCTCTTCAGTTGCAGGAATCTGCTCGTATCTTCCCTATAGTTTTGTCATTGTTATGACAAGTGTTCTGTACTATCGTCTAATCACATCTATGGCACTCTATTAGCTTATTGTTGCTGGACCTGATTTCCTATCTAGGGCTATTTGGCTATTATTTCCTCCTGTATGCTCAAGACTCAGCTGAGCGAGCCTATTACGAAATATTAGGTCAGTCCCGAGATAAGTGCTCATGTATATTAATATTTGCCGATTTTTTTTTCATAGTCTACTGCTGTTAACATTGTTGATGTAGTTTTTGAGTTGAGTTTTGATCGCCACTATACTTCCTCATACCAATCTCAAATTGGTATTGCAGCTCATATCTGAAATAGGTACTAAATTTTAAGGCCTTGCATCTAGATCTCTATTACTGTATCACATTCTCATATAATACAATCCATATCTGCTATCGTAGGAGGAATCATCCTTAGACTACTATTTCCCTTTGAATATTTTGGCTTTCCCTCAACCTCCTATTATTTATTTAAATATTTAACTTTTTCTCATCCTCTTTTTATTTTCTTTAAATATTTTGGTTATCATCATCTTCCTATTATTTTCTTTAAATATCTTGACTTTCTATCATCCTCCTATTATGTCCTTTAAAAGTTTTTGCCTTCTCTCATGCACTTATTATTTCTTTTAAATATTTTTTTGCTTTCTCTCATCTTCCTATTATTTTCTTTGAATAATTTTACATTCTCTCATCTACCTATTATTTCCTTTAAATATTTTTACTTTTTCTCATGCTACTCTTAATTCCTCTAAATGTTTTGGATTTCTCTCATCCTTTTATTATTTTCTCTAAACGTTTTTGTTTTGTTATTTCTTTCCTAACATCTTTGTTTCTCGTTTCAATCACACTCAGAACCCTTTCCCTCCGTTAACTCGTAAACCGATTCCGGATGAGCAGCGAGGCAAAGGAAAAAAGGCTATTTTAGCTGTTTGAAAGACACAAAGGCCATTGTGAGTGTGTGTATATTTTTTTGTTCTTAAGATACAAAGGCCACTATGTGTGTGTGTGTGTGTGTGTGTGTGTGTGTGTGTTGGTGTGTATGTTTGTTTGTTTGTTCTTAAATGCCTTTGTATGAAAAAGAGGTCTTTTCCAGGCCACCAAAATACGACATTAAAAAAGGAGCTGAGCGAAAAAGTCCTAACAGAAAAAAAAAAACTATTTATATATTAGAAAACTAAAGAGGAAAAAAACCGCTGCTAAAATAAGGAAGGAAAAGGTGCCAAAAAAGGTGCCGAAAAGGTGCCAAAAATGAGATAAAAAGGGCGTAAAAATGACGGAAAAAATTGCTAGGCAAAAATAAATGTAAAGAAAATTAGGGGGAAATAGAAATAAAAACAAAAAAACAAAAAATAAAAAAAAAAAAAGTTGAAATATATTTGAATTTAGAAACGAAACAGAAAATAAAATAAATAAAAAAGAGAAATTTTAAAAAAGTAAAAAGAATAGTCAAAAAAGCCCCCCCCCCCAAAAAAAATATATATATATATATATATATAATATATATACATATATATACGTATTATATATACCTATATAATATACTTATTATATATATATATTATATATATTATATATATATTATATATATATTATATATATACTATATATCATTATTTTATATATATATTATAATATATATATTATATATATATATATTTATATATATATATATATATATATAAATATATATTTGTAATAAAATTTGCAGTATAAATTTTTGATACAAATAATCATATATACAATCGAACAAGAAATTAGACTATTATTTTTTTAATCAAAATTCAAACAAAAAATGAGTATAACAACATAAAAGGCAAAGCTTTGTGAACCAAAGATTATAACAACTGCTATACACAGGCCTATTAAGATAGGTGATATAACACATCAGAAATAATTAATAATATAAAAAAAAAATAAATATGGAACACTTATACAAAGCATTTTGTTATTACAAAAGTCAAAATAGGCATAAATTATACAGAATTATAATAGAAGAAACACTATCAGGGGCTACACTCGTAGAAATTTATAAAAAAAAAAATAATCAAGTTTAAACGAAAAATAAATATAACATAAATATGTTACAAAATATTATGAATTGCAAAATATAAACAAAATATGCAGAATAAATACGTAGATACTAAATAACTAATTAAAAAAATATTACAGAAGAAATGTCATATATAAGAAGTTAAGTGAACAAGTTATATAGAAAAGTATGTGAGATAATTAGGAAAAAAACATTAAAATATTAAAATTTAATAAACACAAATTATAAGAGTAGATTTAAAAAAAAAAAAAAAAAAAAAAAAAAAAAAAAAAAAAAATTAAAATAGAATAAAATAAATGAATAGGATGGGAAATTCAGTGAAAAACATATATTATATATATACGTATGTATATATATATATAATATATAAATATATATATATATATATAAGTATAATATATATAATATATATAATATATATATATTATATATATATAATTATATATATATATAATATATATAGTAATATATATATATAATGATATTATATAATGTGATGTATATATATATAATATATATATATAATATATATATATATATTATATATTATATATATATAATATAATATATATATACTCATAATATATAAATATATTTATATCAATACTATATTATATATATATAATATATTATATATATATTATATTATAATATATATATTATATATATATATACAGTATAGTACATATATATATATATATATATATATATTTATATGATATATATATTATATTATATTGTTTTTCTATATAAACTTTTATATATATAACTATATTATATATTATTACTGATAGTATAATATATTATATACATAGTATATATATATTATATATATATATATTTACCCTATATATATATATTAATGATACTGTACCGATAGTTGTGACATTTGCTTTATTGAGAATAATTATAATAATAATAATGAATAATAAATGATAATAATAATCAATAATAAATAATTAATTATAATAATAATAAAATCAATAAATAATAATAATATAATAATAATAATAAATAATAATAAATAAAGTTAATACATAATAATAATAATAATAATAATAATAATAATATAATGATAATAATAATAATATAATAATAATAAAAATAATAATAATAGATAATAATAATAATAATAAATAAAGTAATAGCAATAACAATAAACAATAACAATAACAATAATAATATAATAATAATAATACAATAATAATAATAATAATAATATAATAATAATAACTAAAAAATAATAATAATAAGTAATATATAATAATAATAACGAATAACAATAATAATATAATAAGAATAGATAATAATAATTATACTAATAATACTAATAATATATAATTCATATATAATTAATAATGAATAATATAATAAATAATAATATAAAGTATATAATAATAATAATTAATAATGAATAATAATAATAATTAATAATGATAATAATAATAATAATAATAATAATAATAATAATAATAATAATAATAATAATAATAATAATAATAATAATAATAATAATAATAATAATAATAATAATAATAATATAATAATAATAATAATAATAATTAGACAATAATACAATAACAATAATAACTTATAGATAATAATAATTAATAATCTGAATAATAATAATAATAATAATAATAATATAAAATAATAATTAATAATAATATAATAATAATAATGAATAAATAATAATGAATAATAATATAATGTAATAATAATAATAATAATAATATTAATAATAATAATAATAATAATAATAATAATAATGAATAAAACTGTTTTATATTACTACTCAAGAAATTATTTTAATTTCTTGAAAAAATATTATTTTTCAGCTACTTCCAATAAACATGACTTAAAGTAGCTCCCAAAGATCTGATCATTCCCATGTACGATTTCCAGCAAAATATGAACCAACCTTAAATCTGATATCCCCAAACCTCGAGTCCACAAACTGGATGCTGTAAACCTAAACCCTAAAACTTTATCCTCAAAAACCTGATCCCGCCCCCCAGAGCTTCATTTTCCAAAAATGATATCCCAAAATATGATCCCTCAGATCTAATCTACCAAAATATGATTCCTGAAATCTATCCCTTAAAATACGATCCTTCATATCTAATCCACCAAAATATTATACTTCAAATCTAATCCCTTAAAATAAGATCCCTCAAATCTAACCCACCAAAATATGACCCTCAAATCTAATCCCTTAAAATACGATTCCTCAAATCAAATCCATCAAAATATGATACCTCAAATCCAATCCCTTAAAATACGAACCCTCAGATCTAATCTACCAAAATATGACCCTCAAATCTAATCCCTTAAAATACGATCCCTCAAGTCTAATCCACCAAAATATGATCCTTGAAATCGAATCCCTTAAAATACGATCCCTCAAATCTAATCTTCTAAAATATGATCCCTAAAATCTGTTCCCTCAAATCTGACTCCCAAAAATCTAATTCCCCAAACATCCCATCCCCAAATCTAACTTTCCAAAACTGACTCAAAAGCCCGACCTCCCTAAACCCAACCCCTCAAAACCTAATATCCAAAAAAACTGATCCCCCAAAAACTTAATTCCCCAAAACTTAAACCCCACCCCACTCCTAAAATAACTAAGCTATAAAATTCCCTGAAATTATGACATAAAATTTTGATTTATTGGACAATTAAACATATAAAAGAGGAAATAAACCAAAATATTAATTAAAGGAAATGAATAAAATTTGTATTATGACATTTTTAATGTTAAATTTAAAATTTTTATTTTTTAATTTTCGAAATTAAGGTAATTTAATATTTATAAAAATTTTCTAAATACGGAAAAATTATAGTTGATCCTGTTATTATTATTATTATTATTATTATTATTATTATTATTATTATTATTATTATTATTATTATTATTATTATTATTATTATTATTATTATTATTATTATTATTTATATATATATTATTATATAATATATATATAATATATACTTATTATAATTATATATATACATATATATATATATATATACTTTATATATATTATATATAATTATTAATATATAATATATCTATATTATACTATTCTATATATATGATATATTATTATCTGATATATCTAAAGATGTTTCAAGATATATAAATGCAAATATGCATACTTCAATTAAGAACATATAATAAATATGTACTATATAAATATACTAATATACTAAACATACAGTTACTAATAAATCAATATATATATAATATAATCAGGGCGACACGTATACATAGGGTAGGTAGAGTAGGTAGGTAGGTAGCCTTCCTCCCCATAGTTCTTGCAGTCCTTTATGATAAAATAAATAACAATGCTAAGTCTCAAAAAGATTCTGTAACAATTTTAGTTTGAAAGTGATGATGTTAAGAACTGATTTTATAAAATAAATTTATAGAAAAACAACATCTACATTAGCAATAGCAATTATAATAAATAAATCATTTGGAAATTTAGAGGCATGGTGTTTCATGACAAGTAAATATCTATTTCTGATGGCGTGCATAGATTTTCATATTTCATATGATCAATAATATAGGGGCCAGGCCAGGCATCATACCTTGCTGTACGACCGAAAAATACGAGAATCACACCGGGAACGAACCGTTTTTCTTCAGGCGAAGACGACGAAGAAATTTGAAAAAAAGAATTTTGTATATACCTCTACTCTCTCTCTCTCTCTCTCTCTTCTCTCTCTCCTCTCTCTCTCTCTCTCTCTTTCTCTCTCTCTCTCTCTCTCTCTCTCTCTCTTATATATATTAAATATAATTATTAATTATAGTATATATTACTTATATAATATATATATAATATAATATACATATTATAATAGTATATATATAGCTTATATAATATATAATATATATTATATACTGTATATAATATATCATATATATATTATATAATTACTATATTTATATATATATATATCATATATATATATATATATATATATATACTTAATCTATATATATATATAATATATATATAATATATATTATATATATATATATATATTATACTTATTTATATACATATATATATTCTGCGTCAAGAGCTAAAACTGTGTACCATAAGTCTGACGCAATCTCCGATTTCTACTTTTTTCAAGCACAAACAAGGCGAGTCTTCTTACATCATATGGTCCTAGATAACAATGGTCGGAATTGTTAGTAAAGTTACACGGAAACTCTATAAAAGTAATGAATGTTGACAATCGTGACCCTTGGGAAAAGAAAATGAATTATGAAATTGCGGACAAGTCCATCATTACAGGGACGAAGAAGGACCCCACGCAGCAGAAATAATTATACAAGAGAAATCATTCGCAAAGAATCTTTGTCCATGAAGTTAAAGCCAAGATTCGGATATATTTTGACGAAAGAAGACATACTATCAGAGTAAATACGAACATGCTTGGTAACTTGAAGGAACCTTCAGTAATTTTTGCTTCAGAAGACAAAGTGACAATGAAGAATTATTAGATAAGCCAACCTGATAATATAATAATTATTATTAAAGTATTATTAAAATGATACTGATGCGTAGTGAGATAATAATAAATTAAATAATAACACTCCCCTCCCTTTCGAATAAGGGCTCTTCCCGTGAGGTGGTTAGTGACCATCGTTTAATAGTATATAGCTATATATATATAATATATATATATATATATAGTATAATATTATATATATATTATATATATCTTATATAGTAAAATACTAATATTATATATTTATATAGCTCATACAATAATATATTATTAAGTATTTATTTATATATATATTATATTATATAATATATAATATACTATATATATATATAATATATATATATATATATATACTATATATAATATATATACGATAAAAACTATATATATACCTATATATATATTAATAGTTATATATATTATATATATTTATATAAGATATATATATATATTATATAATATACATATATAATATATATATATATATAATATATATATACTTATATATATATATAATTAAATGGTTATTAAAAACACGCTATCTTCATGTCTTAATTGTTCTTGGTTCAGGTGGATTACAATTTCAGAAATGTAAAACATTTGCCTTAATTTACTGCCAACTTACGAGTTATATAAAATCTCAGAATGGTAATATATATTTATATTGACATACGCATTACGATATGCAAAATATGGATCTTAATTAATATATACTATATATATATATATTAATAATATAATATATAAATATATAATATATATATATTAGTAATATATACTATATATATATATATAATATATATGTATATATAAATATATATATAATAGATACTATTATATATATATATAATACTTATATATATAACTTATATACTACTATAATAATATTAATTTTCTCTCACTTAGTTGCACCTTTCATAGAATTACGACTGTAATTAGAGAATGTTTGGTGGCCAAGCACGACAAGTGCGAAATATAAAAGATTTATGCTGGTTTGATTTGTAAAATATTAAATATATATTCACCACTCAATGGTCTGAGGGTATGGGAACAGAGTCTCCCGTTCTATAGGCATGGCAATGAATGAGCGAACGTTAAAAATGATATAAATTATAAGAAATTATTTTTTAATTTATCTTTCTTTACTATTTTTCTCTCCATTAATTTGATATACCAAACGCTCGAGTATATAAGATGCTAAATTATGGATACAAGTGATCGATATGTCATTATGTGAATGCATTCTTTAATTATTAGATTATTATCTTCTTCTTGTCTTTTTCAGGAATATTTGAAGTGGATATTAAACTATATTTAAAACAAAACTGTTATATAAATTTGCCCCCAAAATTTAGAAACTCTGACCATTTGCAAAGTTTATAGTGTAGTATACATGTTACACACTTGATTCCTAAATAATATAGAATTGGATGATATTATGTTGTGTATTTAATATTTTATTACTTTTTATAATTTTGGATATTTAAATCATATACACGTTACACACTTTATTCTCTAAATGATTGGAATTTAATTATCTTTCTTTCCATCGCGTTTTTTAAGCAGTACACAGTCATAAATGTAAAATTATGGCTGGAAATTAAAATTTAAATAAGATTGTATATTGGACTTATGAATAATTATTTGTAAAACCATAAATTAATATATAGATGTAATTATTATTCATTAATTTATGCATAAATATATACTTATCACTATATATATAAATTTATATATATACTATATATTTATATATAATATCATTATATATATCTATCATATATATATATATAAATATATTTATAATATAATTATATATTTACATATATATAGCTATAGACTTATATATCTATTATACTATATAGTATACTATAATATATAATATATATATCATTATATTACTATATATATAGTATATATAATAATATATATATACATAATATATATATATAATATAATATATAGAGTATATATACTATACATGATATATAAGTTTGCTAATATTATATATCATAATTATTATATATAATAATAATTATATACTGTGCTGGTGTATGTATTTGGTTGATGGGTATCCGTATCTGTTGGTGTATTGCACCTGATTGACTATATATACTACAATATTATAATAATATATATACTATATATATATATTATCTATATTATATAATAGTAATATATAAATATATAGTAATAATATAATAATATATATATATATATATATATACTACTATACTATATAACAATATATATAAACTACTAATAAATATTTAACACCAGACTTGATATTTCACATGACTTAATTACACACTTCCTATTTTTATATCTTCTATATTTCCTTTTTTGTAGACATCATAAAGCAACTTTTCACGTTTTACATTCACCATGCAAACGTCGACGACATTAATAAAAAGTGCAACAAAATGCAATATCAATATTTTTTTAAGCTTTATATATGCCTTTAAACATTCAAGCCAAAAATATTACATTAAAACTGTGGGAAATTTAAACGAAGTAATATACTCAAGATTTTAATGTGCTAGTCGAACATTAATCATCCAAGAGTAAAGGACAATTAGACTTTATCAATTAATATTTACTTCATTTCTATTATTTAATTAATTATTTAATTTATTATTTACTTATTAGTTATTACAGTATTATTATTATTATTATTCATTATTGAATTATTAATATATTATTGATTATTATCTATTATATTATTACTTTTATTATTCATTATTATTGATTATTCATTATATTATTATTATATTGTAATTATATAATAAATCTAACCTTTTTTATTAGATTATTAGATTATTATTATTTTATTATTATTACTTCTTATTATATTATTATTAATTGATAACTTAAATATTATATATCAATAATAGAATTTTAGTGTTATTATTGTTATTATTATTATTATTATTATTATTATTATTATTATTATTATTATTATTATTATTATTATTATTATTATTATTATTATTATTATTATTATTATTATTTATTTATTATTATTATTATATTATGTTTGAGATTTATTATTATTATTATTTTATTATTCATAAATTATTGATTATTCATTATTATTATTACGATTATATTATTACTTATTATTATTAATTATTATTATTACATATTATTATTAATTATTATTAGTATCATTATATTAACCTCCATTATTATCTAACATTATTTTTCATTTATTTATTATTTATTATTACTTTATTATATTTATATCTTGTTCATTAAGAAGGTGAATCTTATTTAATTCCAGTTTTTAAACCATTATTTTTATTACTTTTCTTCTTTATTTCTACTTCCTTTTCAATTATCTTTTTAATTCTTTATTCTTTTTATTTTATTTTTATTTCTTTCATCGCTTTTCTTCATTATTTCTTTCTATCACCTTGTTATTATATTCTTTAAGAGTTCTTTCTTGCTTATTTCTTAATTGTATATTATTATTATTTGCTTTAGTCGTTTTTTTTTCCTGCTTATTTCTTTCTCGCATCTTGTTTTTATTTCCTTTAAGCGCTTTTTTCCTGCTTATTTCTTTGTCGCTTCTTATTATTATTTTCTTTAAGCGTTTTTTTCCGGCTTATTTCTTTCTAGCTTCTTGTTATTATTTTCTTTAAGCGCTTTTTTCCTGTTTATTTCTTTCTCGCTTCTCGTTATTATTTTCTTTAAGCGCTTTTTTCCTGCTTATTTTTTTCTCGCTTCTCGTTATTATTTTCTTTAAGCACTTTTTTCCTGCTTATTTTTTTCTCGCTTCTCGTTATTATTTTCTTTAAGCGCTTTTTTCCTGCTTATTTCTTTCTCACTTCTTGCTATTATTTTCTTTAAGCGTTTTTTTTCTTGCAGCCTCTTACAATTCTTAAGCGTTTTGATCTCTTATTTCTTTTTATCACTTTATTTAAGCGTTTTTGTTTCATATTTTCCTCTTCCATTTTTTTACCATTTTCTTTCAATATATTTTCTCGCATATTTCTTTCTTGCATTCTCTTTTATTTTCTTTGACTTATTTTTGATTGCTTATTCTTTCTTGCATCTACCAATTATCTTATTTAAATTTTTTTTTGTTTATTTCTTTCATGTGTCTTTCTTTTATTTTGTTAAGTATTTTTCTGGCTTATTTCTTTTTGCATTCTTTATGATTTTCATTAAGAGATTTTACTTTCTCATTTAATTCTATTATTTTCTTTAAGCGTTTTCTGTTTGCTAATTTCTACCTTTATCTTGCATTTTTGTTTTCTTACATCCTCCTATAATTTTCTTGAAATTTTTTTTTTTTGTTCCATTCTCTCGTGTATCTTTCTATTATTTTATTTATGCCTGTTTGATTTCTTATCTCATTCTGGCATCTTTACAGTATTTTCTATCTTGCATTTTCCTATTATTTCCTTTCCAAGCTCATTCTGTCACTTTCCAACTATTTTAATATTTCTTAGATTTTAATATTTCCTTTTAATACTTTCATTGTTTATTTTATTGGTTTGAATATCTTTTATCATTCTCATGTTATTCTATATTAATATTTTTGATTTCTCAGATCCTCCTATTATTTCCTTTCAATATTTTTTCTTTCTCTCATCCTTCTAATATTTCCTTTAAATATTTTGCTTTTCCTCATCCTCCTATTATTTCTTTTAAATATTTTGGTTTTCCTCATCCTTCTACTATTTTTTTTAAATAATCTGACTCACATCCCCTATAGTCCAAATGTTTTTTTGCATTCTCTCATCCACATATTATTTCCTTTAAATATTTTTACTTTCTCTCATCCTCCTATTATTTCCTTTAAATATTATGCTTCCTTTCATGCTCCTATTATTTCCTTTGAATATTTTTACATTCTCTCATCTACCTATTATTTACTTTAAATATTTTCGCTTTCTCTCATGCTCCTCTTATTTCCTCTAAATGTTTTGTATTTCTCTCATCCTTTTTTTATTATTTTCTCTAAACGTTTTTGTTTTGCTATTTCTTTCCTAACATCTTTGTTTCTCGTTTCAATCACACTCAGAACCTTTCCCTCCGTTAACTCGCTAAATCCGATTCCGGATGAGCAGCGAGGCAAAGGAAAAAAGGCTATTTTAGCTGTTTGAAAGACACAAAGGCCATTGTGAGTGTGTGTATTTTTTTTTGTTCTAAATACAAATGGCCACTATGTGCATGTCTGTGTGGTGTGTGTGTGTGTTGTGTGTGGTGTTGTGTTTTGGTGTTGTGTGTGTGTGTGTGTGTGTGTGTGGTGTGTGTTGGTGTGTGTTGGTGTGTGTGTTTGTTTGTTTGTTTGTTCTTAAATGCCTTTGTATGAAAAAGAGGTCTTTACCAGGCCACCAAAATACGCCATCAAAGAGGTAGCTGAGCGAAAAAGTCCTAACAGAAAAAAAAAACTATTTATATATTAGAAGAAAACTAAAAGGAAAAAAAAAACGCTCTAAAATAAAGGCGAAGAAAATAGGTGCCAAAAAAGATGCCGGAAAAGGTGGCCCAAAAATGAGATAAAAAGGGAGTAAAAATGACGGAAAAAATTGCTAGGCAAAAATAAATGTAAAGAAAATTAGGGGGAATAGAAATAAAAACAAAAAAAAAAAAAAAATAAAAATACAAAAAGTTAAAATATATTTGAATTTAGGTTTTAAAATATATTATGAATTTAAGAAACGAAACAGAAAAAAATAAAATATAAATAACAAAAGAGAAACTATAAAAAAAGTAAAAGAATAGTCAAAAAAAAGCCCCCCCCCAAATATAATATATATATATATATATAAATATAGACAGTATATAT
>JABUQX010016082.1:7500-12500 GCA_015478945.1 Trachelipus rathkii | reverse complement strand
CGGCATGATATTTATTGCTAGCTAGCAAATTCACATTGAAGTCTCCACACAGTATAACTTTATTGCAGAAGTTTAACTTATTAAGAAATAAATGGGAGATGCATTCATTAAAATCAACAAGACCTATAATTCTTCTGTAAATTCCACTTATCAAATATAAATCCTTGGCCACAGTCAATTCAAAAGTCAAAGACTCAAATGCATCATTAGCAATACCCAGGTCTTCGCACAAGTTACATTGCAGGTTATCTCTAAAGTATATAGAAATACCAACTCCATAATTATCTCGATAAATATGATAAGACAAGTAGTTAGGTATGGTAAAGACAACGTTGGAGTCACTCGTGAGCTACGTTTCAGTCAAAATTATGATAGAAAAATCAAGGTACAAAATTCTTAAGAGACAAATAAGTTCGTTAAATTTCTTTCTTACACTCCTTAAGTTAAGTGCCAAAATATTTGGCTTTTTATTAAATTTCTGACATTCGATACCATCAACTGTACCAATTTCAATCACCTCCGTTTCGCAAAATAGGTTTTCACAATTGATTTCAGAGTTATGGTAAAAATTAGGCATTTGTATATGAGCAATATAATAATAATA
The DNA here is from genome assembly GCA_015478945.1 of Trachelipus rathkii. Taxonomy (NCBI): domain Eukaryota; kingdom Metazoa; phylum Arthropoda; class Malacostraca; order Isopoda; family Trachelipodidae; genus Trachelipus; species Trachelipus rathkii. Next base: position 11,896 of record JABUQX010016082.1, on the reverse strand, counting down.
ATAATAATAATAAAAATAATAATAATAATAATAATAATAATAATAATAATAATAATAATAATAATAATAATAATAATAATAATAATAATAATAATAATAATAATAATAATAATAATAATAATAATAATAATAATAATAATTAATAATAATAATAATAATAACAATTTTTTTTTTTTTTTTTTTTTTTTTTTTTTTTTTTACAGATACACACCACCGCTCACGGGAGTGACCTAATCTAGGAGGGAATATACTCATTTAACGTTCGAGAAGGACGAAGCCAAGCCCAAGAAGAGAATAGCTCAGAATAATAATAAAACTTTGATAGTAAAATTAATTAGTTATTGGTAATTATCACCATTAGTTAAGAAGATGAAACCTAAATAAGTTAGAAATATGCGCGTTAGTATTTTGACGATAGGAACCTTTTAATATTTTTATGAAAAAACCAAAGGGTGGGTAACTCCTGAACATTTTTAGAATGGTTATTCCGCTCATCTACGCCCTAATAAGAGATGTCCCTTCGAGATTTTGTTAGGGTAAATTTTGCTTTGTCTAGGGTAAGGCAATAAATATTTGCTCCCGAGATTGTTTTTTCTCACAGTTTAGTTCTGCACAATAATGTTAGTCAAAAGTTTCTTTGAAGTTCCATTTATGACTTTAAAGATATGTTAACTTACTGTAAAGGTGTAGATATCATTGTTTTAGCATAGACCTATTTTTTAATAGTGGAGCTGTGTGCTGACAATAGTTTCGAAACCCTGATACTAGAGGTTGTGGCAAGTATTCTCTTGCACAGCCCTTACTGGGAGACAGTAGAGTAGGTGAGAATAATCAAAACTATAATTAAGGTTTTTTAAAATATATTTTGGAACAAAGTTTCTTGTCTTATGGAATGCATAGTTTGCATAGGATAGTTGCTAGTAAGACTATTTGTGCTCTTTGATTGAAGATAACAGCTAATAACGCCAGACGTAATCGATTTATCATTATATCTTTTGATCTTACATTTAGATGAACAATGAACAGGGCTCTTTTAATTTTATTAATTAGACTATAAATATTTGTTCTACATAAGTTGTTACTTTTGAAGTCCTGCTAAAATGAGTAGAAATGGTGTTTCTTATGACGTATATGAGTGTCGCTGATAAGATATCGAATTTTAGCATACATTTTAAAATTGTTAATAATCGGAGCAGGAGAGGTTTATATTGAGTAGTATATAATACTAGACGTAGTAAAATTAAAACTTTGAATATTGATCTATACCTAGATTAAAATTTTTGTTAATTGTTACTCACGCTATATAAGTAATATTATATATTACTTGACAATTGAAAAATTGTATAAGATTTTAAGATTTTCTACTGGAGTAGGTTTCGCTTGAGGAACATACGTCACACATTTATTATAGTATCACTAACAGTCTGCAAGCATATGTTAGATGGAAATACCATTTTCTTGATACGTTTATTTTATTACGGAGGTATGATATGATTTGAAATATCATTGTGATTGAAAAGATAGAGCTCATAACTACATGCTCATTATATATATATACGCGTAGGTTTCGCCTGAGAAGAATAAATGAGTCCATAGTGTTGAAATTAGATTAGTTAGGATAATAATTTATTTTAAGGACATAGTTACATTCACACTTTGCTTATATTTCTGAAGGAGTTTACAGGGAAACGTAGCTATCTCCTTATACATATATTATGTAGGCATGAATACTTAGCCTAGATAAACCCAGTATTAATTAGACATTTTAAAATGATCATCTCATAGATATGAGTATTTTGCATATAATTGTAAAATTATAGCTTTCACAAAGTGATGTTACCTTCCTGTAGCTATACTCATTATAGATTTGGGTGGGCCATATAACGAGATATAGTAAACCTCTTTAATTTTATGCTACACTCACAACTGATGCAGCTAGGTGAATTTCTTAGAATACGATCTATGGAGAGATAGAGAGAGAGACCTAAGAGAGAGTGCTATAACTTTTAATACTGACCCGCACACCATGCAATATTTCTAGCAAGAATTCTGTTTCGTAGATCGAGTATTTATACTAGATAACTATAAATTATTATCATGTTGTCGATGGAGCTTACTCGTTTATCAATTAATAGAGCTCAATATAGCATGAGTAAATATGCGAAGGTATCAATAAATAACATTACCATTCATAGACGACAAGAGCATTCTTGCTTTCTTTAGTAATTTCTATGAGAGTTTAGATAGAAATCTATAAAGCATCATGCACATATATTCCTATAACGATTAATGATAAATAGGTCCTTGATAATTCTTACTTCATTAATGAATAAATCAATCAGTACAATACACATTATTATTAATCAGGTATATATAATTAGTTAATAATAATGTTATTATATAGTTATATTTATTATAAGTATGTAGTAAGATATTATGTTTAATCAAAATTAGTCTGTCATATATTATGTAGAAGAGGAGGCGTCAGAAATTCTTCTTCGGCGTCACCGGATAAGAAGGAAATATATGTAGCGTTCCATTCTCATATAGGTAGATCGAACCGGCTTTAGATCTAGAGGCGCGAATAGTTCTGCACTGTTTCCTTTGACAATGAGAGGACAGGGCGAATGTAGAGTATCTTGGGTATAAAGCTGATTAACTCTTGAGGTTCTGGTTGAAATTCAATGAGGTTTTTCCTCTACAAAGTCGTCATTTTCTGGAGTAATTGTAAATCTTCTTCGTCGGAGTTTTCTGACGGAGATTCACATTTTCAGGTGGTGCCGGGATAAGGAAGCTCTTCGCTGTGATTAACAGGCTAAAAGCCGAAGGTAGGTTTGGATATTTTAAGTCTTTGTTCTTGATTGTTATTCCAACAATTTTTATAATGCCAAAAATAAAGTCATTGTGTGATCCTTTGGTTCCTCCATACCATTGGAATTGGAAATGGCATATATGTCTGGACTGCCCGTTAAGCCAACCACTAAGTAATGTTTGTTACAAGACGCACAGCAAATATGAGGAGCCCAAGATTTATCTTGATCCACCAAGCTAATTTCAAAATAAAGTTTATAATGTCTTTTTTTCTATTAGGGAGTATATTCTTCATATTGGGACTTCAACGTTATCCTCACCACAAATTGGTAACAACCAAAACTTTGTTCTGATCATTTTACATTTCGTTGCATTTATGAATTAAGGTATCTGATCTGTAAGTAAAATTAAACAATATTGTCAGCAAGCATATATCTATAGTTGATATCACAATATTTTTATTGTCGCTTCATATAATATTATATATATATATAAATGATATAAATATATATAAATATACATATTTATATATATATATATATATATCATATATATATTATGGATCTTTATTCTATACCATAATCACAATATATTCATATCAGAAAATAAAAATCACGGAAGTTTCTAAGTTTAGGCAAATGACTCATGAAAGAACGTCGGACCGAGGTTTATTTTATCGAGTTCGCTAAACATGTTTTATCATAGTTTGCGTTTTTATTTATCTATTTTTTAGATTCCTACTTATTATAGATTCACCGGCACAGATCCTATCAAAGAGAATCCAACGCTTATATTGGCTTGGCGATCACCTTTTTTGCAAAATCGCAAGAAAACAGAGTTAAACAAAAAAGACATTTTACACTCTGTGAATTATATCTTTAACTTATGAAATGATGTAAAATTTACAAAAACTAAGCCTGTCCGTTCAAATTTTTGGAAGTTATATTCGTATTTCCAAGAGTACAGAAAATACATCAAAACAAGTTCATGATAATCCATTTACGAAACAGTTGCTCGTCGAGTCCAAGTGTAACCTTAATATATCTAGCCATAACTTATTTGACGATTTCCAACTAAATCGTGGAGTTTGTACCTGAACTAAAAATTCAATCATTCCTGTAAACACGTCTCGTAAACTTGAATCTGCCTAACTTCTTTTATCTATAAGAATAACAATCTTTCCACTACCTACCAATATACTACCATTTAATAAACCTTGTGGTTTGACACTGAGCTCTTGTACGACTCTAGAACAACTGTACAGTACAACCAACCTAAACTTGCTTTCTTGAGTTTGATAAGCTTTGGACTCAAAATTGCTCGGTCAAACTTGATAAAATAAGCTTGCAGCGAGCTTTTATATTTAATTAAAATTTGATACACTTTGACAATAAATACCGTGGGAAACTTTCTAAATGCAAACTTAGGTAGCAAACTTGGGTGCAAGCTTACACACACACGCGGTACCACCTGCGAGACACACACACACAAACACCACTTGGATGCACGACCCCACAACACACAAAGCAACACACACCACAGATGACACTACACACCACACTCAAACATATATATACTATATATA